>JAVQJF010103769.1:0-61714 GCA_036023855.1 Gadopsis marmoratus
CGTAGACGCAGTGGTCGTCCAAGGAAACTTAGTGCAGCAGATGAAAAACACATCAAGCTTATTTCCCTTTGAAATCGGAAGATGTCCAGCAGTGCCATCAGCTCAGAACTGGCAGAGACATGGAAACAAGGCCAAGGGACTCAATAATGCACAAAAACATAGGACCTGGTTTGCAGAAAAATGGCAGCAGGTGCTCTGGACTGATGAGTCAAATGTGAAATATTTGGCTGTAGCAGAAGGCAGTTTGTTCGCTGACGGGCTGGAGAGCGCTACAATAATGAGTGTCTGCAGGCAACAGTGAAGCATAGTGGAGGTTCCTTGCAAGTTTGGGGCTGCATTTCTGAAAATGGAGTTGGAGATTTGGTCAGGATTAATGGTGTCCTCAATGCTGAGAAATACACGGAGATACTTATCCATCATGCAATACCATCAGGGAGGCGTATGTTTGGCCCCAAAGTTATTCTGCAGGAGGACAACAACCCCAAACATACAGCCAATGTCATTAAGAACTATCTTCAGTGTAAAGAAGAACAAGTCCTGGAAATGATGGTCTGGCCCCTTTCATCTGCCGCGATCTTATCGAGTCTGTCTGGGATTATATGAAGAGACAGAAGGATTTGAGGAAGCCTACATCCACAGAGGATCTGTGGTTAGTTCTCCAAGGTATTTGGAACAACCTACCAGCGGAGCAGAGTGTACCTAGAAGAATTGATGCTGTTTTGAAGGCTATGGGTGGTCACACCAAATACTGATTAGATTTAGATTTCTCTTCTGTTCATTCACTGCATTTTGTTAATTGATGAAACTAAACTATTAACACTTCCATTGTTGAAAGGCTTCTTAGTTTAGAGCATTTTTTCACACCTGCCTACAAGTTTTGCACAGTGCTGTACATGTTAGCACACAGCTAAATGACATAGTTTTGTGATGTAACTGTGATGGATTGTGATGTAAATGATGTAAACACTAAGAATGTACAGCCTCGATAGTGGCTCTGTAAGTCCGGCTGTACTTTGGCATTTACCATGTTCAGCAGCTTAGTTCGCTAATTAGGACTAAATACAATGTCCAGCGAGGCGGATGAAAATATAATTAGTTTTGCAGGTATTTGGTCATAAACCAATGTACTGAACTAATTGAACCAAACTGAAATTTTGACCCCATGATGCTACTAGAGGAAAAGTCAGAGGAAATCACATGCTAATCAGTAGCTCTAGGGGAATAGTCAGGGGGTCACTAACATTAGTAAGATGCATCCTCTGGGAACCATGAATGTCTGTGCAACATTTCATGTGCATTCATCCAAATTTCAGTCTGGACCAAAGTGATGGACAGACCGGCAAACTGACTAACCGCCCAACATAGCCATGCTGCTATCGTGGCTAAAAATGGCTGCCATGGGAGTAAAAGCCAGGGTATGATATAAACTAACTGGCTCATATTTTTTGTCAAAAGGTGTTGGAGGTTGTTGTGTAAAGAATGAAATAGAGAACTTGAGAGAGAAATCATTCATACTTTCTCACCTTCAGACATCTGCTGCCCAGTCGCCACGTACGCCGACTGGCTGTTGGCTTGCAGCCATGGTACCAATCTTCTCATCTAACTCTCGCCAAGAAAGCAAATAAGTGTATTTTTCAATATGTCAAACTATTTCTTGAATGATTTACTGCTTTCTCTCACCTGTTGTTTCCCGAGTTGTAAGCACATCTTTTAGTGTAATAAAGGTTACAGCATTATGCCTTCCTCACTTTAATTCTCTTCCTCTCCCACTGTCTCCTTAAAGTCTGTTCTATGATTTATTTTCCTCTGCCCTCTCTTGTCCTCCCTCTCTTCCTTTCATCTCCACCCTCCCTCTTTCACTCACTGTCATCTCTCTGCCCTGCCACCTTCCGATCTCAGATCACCTCATCTCTCCTCAACTCTTCTACCTTTTCTATCTCGTTCCTCCATCTCTTGTTTGAAGTTGGAAGGTTGGGTTGGGTGACAGATCTCTTAAAGACTTTCAACTCCAAAGAACTTGAGGCAACGACTCCCACAGTCAGGTTCTAATAGAAAGACGGGCAAAGAAGAAAAAGCACCAAGTAAACAGCAGAGAGAAAAAGAGAGAGTGAGATAGAGGGGGGCAGATAGCAGTTTTGTTTTCTTCTCGCCATTGAGTGCCCCAAGAGATGATGAAGGATCTTTGATGTGTGGTGTTTCCGTTCTCTCTCTCTTTCACTTTTTTTTACTTTGTCCTCTGGTTGTTCCACGTTCTCCCTCTCCTTTGTTTGTGTGGTTATTTATTTCATTCATTCCTTCCGCCTGTCAATTTGTATCAGGCAGAGACACAGGAAAGTAGAGGGATTGGGGAATTGAAAACTTTTTGCTCTGCTTTCAGAAGCGAGGCAAGCCAGATCTGCTCCCCTAGACTTTGGCTTTGAGGTTTTTGAAGTTGACACTTAATGGTGCTGGATTGATGCCTATGCATTCATGTATGCACGACTGTTTGTGGGTAGGTGTTATTACAAGTGGTGCATCCTTGTGGAATCACTGTCTCGCTCTCTGACACAAACACACACCCCTGTATATAATACACATGCACGTACACTTGCAGTGTATTGCTTTGGGCTTGTGCCATACTGGATGGTTCTCTGACTTATTTCCAGTCTTGAGGTTTTGTGATGGACGCTGATTCCACCCCCCTATACGCTCACACAGAAAACACACACAGAACAAAGTTTCTCTGTCTGAGTCCAGCTGGCGTCTTCCCATGCGTGCCAGTACACCTGCTCTCTCCAGCTCGTATCATTGTTCTGACAAGATGGTGAACCTTTGTGCCGTCTCCATCAACTGGACTACATTTCATTGCAGTTTGAAACTTTTCTGTTGTATCTAACTATCATTCAACTGTGTGAGTGAAGTTCTTCATAGCTTTTGGGTTTTGTTTCAATGCTGGACTGTTGGGAATCAGGATGATATTATTTTGTATCTTGTGGGCACAAGATATGGATCTTGATCACGCAAGATAAGCAAGATAAAAACATATCTTTCAGGACTAAGGGGGCCTCCATAAAGTGGAGTCAGTAGGGCAAAACATGGTATGTTTGAATTTCCCTCTGTAGCTGCCATTTGAACACATCTCGGACTCAGCATGAAGCCAGTTCTACATGCTAACTTTTAAAAATCCATGTTATTGTCAATATTATTGCTGTTGTCAATATCAGGTTTACTCAGATGGGTACAGATCTTAAGGACAGCAGTACACCAGTGAAAGCTAACATTAGACGTAGGCAATTTATCGATTACCTTGCATATCTTCTTGACACACTTACTCATTGAGTGTGTGTTACCAATGTGACTTAGCTCGTAGTTAGCCTAAACAGACTCTCGACCCATATCCTATTCCCCAAATTCACAATGTATATGAGACATCAGCAGGACATAAGCACTGCTGTCCAGTCATTCAATTCACACTACGCTGACTGGCGTGCTGCAAAGACAGCATTCCACATCAGCCACAGTGTATTCATCAGTTCATTCAAAATGGAAGCACATCTCTTCCTTGTGATGTTCCAGTGACAGACATCGAAGCTCTCTAAAAATGCTTTAAGAAATCCTGACAGCATGGATTGTGGTTTAATATAAAATCCACCACCATGTAGGCTTAAAATGTTAGTTTCCTCCTTCAGAGAACTGACTGTGGTAAGCTGCAATCTATGTCAAAGAAACCTTTCAGACCACTTGTACGTGACACTGTTTCTGTTTGTCAGGGTGGTCAAGTTCAAAGTGTCCTGGTGTATGATAAGTCAGTTATTTTGTAACTTTTTACAATTTTCTTGCTGATTTTAACTGACAAGGAAAACCTTTTTCATCTTCACATCACTGATGACAGTCAAGAGATAACGGTCTAATTGTTGTTTCAAAGGCGTTTTTAAAAGCCAACTTTTATTTTTAATATTATTTAATATTTATTATATTTTTGTTTGACCAAAATATCCACCAGCCATCAGCAGCTTAAGGCTAACAATCCACGTCATTCTTCAAAGTCTAATCCTAGTCACAAAGCTGTTCCTCTGCTTGTATGGAAATGCTCTTCTATCCCTGAGGGAGATCTCCAACTGATATCCCAGCCCAGCAGAGGCAACCTCCTCTTGGGCAAGAGTGCCTCGGCATCTCCCCTTTGAAGCTTGCAAGAGGAAGTCACCAACTAGGCACTCAGTTCCCATTTGGGCCCAATCGCTCTTTGAAATACTGAACAGCAAGAAAGCGGGGAAGAAGCAGTAGAGCACTGTCTGCATGTATAAATGTCAGAGGGATTAATGTGTGTGCACGCGAATGTACATAATTTGTTTTACACTTGGCACATGAGTAATGAGATGTAACCAGATTGGATGTAACCGGCTGATAATGCGATGGACACGTTAAAGATTAAGAATACAAGCCAAATCCAACATGTATTCAATTTCCTGGAGATGCACTGTAATCATATCTAGACAACTTGTATACACAATGCATAGAAACCCCAGGTGCAGGGCTACCTTGTTTTTATGCATGTCCTAACAACCAAACTGGTTAATTAAAGTCAATCCCATCGGTATCAATCGCATCTGCGGCACCATCAAATCCAGAATCAGATCAGCCCCCATTGGCTGTGAGCACCGACTCAGCACATCGACATGCTGCATATGTGTTAAGCAGCTGTGCAGAATGATCACCAATAAGCCAGATGTTGGATCTCGCACCTCAATAGCAGCAAAAATGAACCGGATTGATTAGAACTCCCATCTGCTGCAATAGCACGCTGTTAATAAGCAGGCTGCCGAGCGCTCTTCATTAGAGAAGGAGGTTACCCAAGGCTAAGTGTTCAAAGGTTGTCCCAGGTTATATCAGAGGAGCTGAGAGGAAGAGGTGAAGCGCAGCCCAACAAGTGTTGGCACTGCTGAGGGAAAGCACAGCCTAAAGCAGAGGAATAGGGAGGAGAGACAGATGTACTCAGAGACAAACAGCCATGAGTGGGCTTGTGCAATCAATTAAAATGCAAAGCAAGGTAGGGTAAATGGTCAAGCATGCTGAAGAGTGGTGCAGTCAAGCAGTTTTCAGAAGAGGTTAAACAGGTAACGTACTAATGCATTTCAGTGAGTGCTAAGCCCAGAGGAAACCATTCAGTTTTAAAACTTCACAAGCCAAGAATTATTGTAAAAAAAAAAATATATATATAGCTGTTTATTCACAGTAAATCACAAGATGGAGCTGTAATAGAACAAAAAAAACCCCATCCCTCCTGAATGAGACAACATACAGCACCATAAATTCCCACCAATGGCATGAGAGGATATACTAATGCCGCTTTGCCTGATTTGTGGATAACACTAAATTTAGAATAACACAAAAACACTATCATCATTGCTACTAATAGTTTGGAAAAAAAGCATCCAAGTGCACCTTTAACAAAGTTTTATGATAAAATATGACAGCCTAAAAGAGGAATAACAAATAAAAGAATAAGGAGTCACCCAAAAAAAGTCAATCCACCAGTGGTGTGTGTGTGCATGTGTGTGTTGGCTTTTACACCTTCTCACTTGATTGGATGACAAAGACAGTGACACTCTGATAAATACATGTCCCTCAGTCTGCTGTCTCCAACGTATGTGCTTCCAGTTATAAGAACTGGCTGTTTTCCGTAAACTGACATCAAAATATTCTTTATATAGAGATGAGGACCAGATAGCCATTTATGACACATTCTCGCTTTTTTCCTCTCTGACAGATCTGTGACAAGGAGTGGCACTACTACGTCATCAATGTAGAGTTCCCAGCGGTGACGCTTTATGTGGATGGAGTGACCTACGACCCCTACCTGGTGACTGATGACTGGCCTATCCACCCCTCACAGATTGATGTGCAGCTCACAGTCGGTGCCTGCTGGCAAGGTGAGTGGGCAGAACTGAGATGATGATGAATGGAGTCATAGGAGTGCCATAAAAAAGAATAAGACAATAAATGTGGAAATATGAAGAGAAATAAATAAATAAATAAAAATGTGGTTATATAAAGACAAATAACAAAATATAAATGATCCCTTTATTTTTCCTTATTGTTTTTCCTTTTGCTTTTCCTTGAAGGGCCAAGCTGTCAATCAACTGGCTTTGGGCAGGCCTTCCTGCCCAGGCTTAGTAATCGATTCATGCACATTCAAGAGATAATTTATATTTTGTTATTCCTTATATATACACATTTGTTTTTCTTTACATTTCCACACTTATTGTCTTATTCTTTCACAGATATGTTCTTTTTTATGGGACTCCTATGACTCCACAGTGATGATGGTGATCACAAAACAGTGAAACGTCCACAACCGAATCAAAAGTTGAATATAAAAGTCTCAGTTCAATGGGTATTCTACCAATTGAATATAGCTTCTACATGTGAGCAAGTTCAAGAAAATTAATGATGTTCAAGTATTATTACTAAAGGGACTTTTTCACATTGAATGAACAATGTTATTAAGAGGAGCACTTAGTGGGCCTTTGACAAATGATTGAACCAGTCTGAATGAAGGCGTACAATTAAACTGTGCTATGAACTGATCGCTGCCACTAATTGCACAAGGGCAGAAGAAAGGGCACTTTTTCACATAGAACAGCATACCATCAATTTGATGGCCTAAATGAGACTGCTCAATGATGCTTAGTCTCAGTCAGATAAAGAGTCAAGATATCTTTTTTTTGTGCAGGAGCAGGTCATCTTGTGTCGCTTTCATCCCCCCCACTCATCCTCCTCCTCCTCCTCCTCCTCCTCCACCTCACCCATTTCTTTCATTGAACACTACAAGCCTTTAGGAGGATTAGAAGGGGCTTGAATGCAAAAGGGAGTTCAGATACATTTACAGCGTTTCTAGTTGTGGTCTGCGCCTCAGAAAAGAGTGGTAAAGGTTATACTGAAATCTTAACATAAGCCATTAGCCACAATAGATTGCCTTTTCAAAGCAGAGCCTTGAGTGTCTGGATGTTTTGACGGCTAACATGTTACAGAGATGATCTTATTTATTGTCTAACTGGTTCCTGAAGCCCCAGTTCTGAATATGATTTTAGTGTGGGGGTGAAAGGGAATTCAACATTTGCAGAAAACCAGTAGTGGAGTTATCTCTGCTTTCTGTGGCACTGCTGAGTGACATTACAGAGAAACTGTCAAATGATGATTTTAGAGTTCGGACAACATGATTGCAGCTTGAGTGCAAATGGATGGCAGATAAAAAAAAAACGATGTTAAAGCTCAAGACAATATGGCTGCAAAATGTCAAAAGTGACATTCATATCCAAGCATTCTAGTGTGGTGTGGCAAGGTTTTAGGGTTTCAGTCTGTTAAATCTGGCTCAAACTGCCATTTGGGGGCTGCTAACACACATGAACCAGTCTTTATTAGTAGTGCCATTTTAATGTCTAAAGATGTTCTACAATAAATACTTCTGATAAAAAAAAAATTCTAACTGTTTAGGTCAAATTAAGAAATAGAATATCAGTACTAAGCACTGACTCCTGACAGTGTCGGTCCAAAATTACAATTACAAAATACAAAAACTATACAGCTGTACAGTGTGCATTTGTACATTTTCATTCTCTCTTGTTTTCTAATAGAAGGGTGTCCCCCGTCCATCCTTCTTACTTCCCTGCTGAGAGTAAGTGCTGGCTGTGCGGTTTTCTCACAGTCGGTGTATATTTACCCTCTGACCTGGCAGAGTGTGTTCATGTTCGGAAGTGTGGAACAGTCATGCAGCGAAGAGCAACACGCTGTTCTTTTTCCTCGCCTGTGTAATCCCGCACTGCCGCTCTGCCTCCTTGGTTTCCATCATTACAGCAGCTAGCATGCAGGACGAAGCATTGGTAATTACACACGTGTACAAATTGAAACACAAATATCTGTGGATATACAGGTACAAGTGCAATGCATCACACAGTAAGTGAGAGACTCGCACACTTACGCTTAAGTAATGATCCTATTTCCAGCTCACCTATGCCTCTCCAGTCTCATAAGGTTGCTATTTTGAAAATGATGCAAATAAAGCAGAGAAAAAAGGAAGATCTATAGAGCAAGGTGGGGCTGCACAGAGCAGGCAAAGAGAGCTGACACCACGCAAAAACCAGCCTCTGTAAAGTGGAATGAAAGTGGAATCAGCGGTTTTATCACCCATATCATTCCCGCTCTGCAGCGTCTCGGTAATCCCCTCTCCTCTGCGTCTCTTTTTTTACCCTCTGTCTGGGACCCTTAATGGTTTCTCTGGCCACGGCCTAAATTGATAACATCTGTCAGGGTGGGACAGAGTGGATCTAGTGAGAGGGAAGGAAAAGGGGAAGAAAATAGTAACTGAGCTAAGAAGTAGAGCAGGTGAAGCATAAAGAAGGAGGAGAGAATGGGCTTGGCATAGTTTTGCATACACATGAATCCAAATCTTCTGGTTTTATAAGATAGAATCTTCTCCCCTGGCACCTGGCAGGGCGTCAGCAAGCACTTATGCAGGAGATGGCTTTAAATATGCAAAGCAGCTGTGGTTGTTGTACTGAATTAAGCGAGAGTTGGATAACCAACATTTCCAGTCAAGGGCAGATTGCTGACAAGATCGATGTGTGGCTGCCATACCACACAAGGAGCATGAATACACGTACTTAATGATAGGCTATACAGAATAAGCAACATAAACTGTAACCATAGGATGAATGCAGGTACCTGATATTTGGAATTCACTGTTCATGAATTGACTCTTTATATGCCTGTGAAATTTCTGGCAAAGCAGATATGAGGTTTTTTGAAATTCTTAATACTTTTTGAAACAATGCATCCTTGATTTTAGACATATAGAAAGACAAAAGCAGGCTTCTCGCTCCTAGCTAGCGACAGTCAATTCTTCTGGCTAAAATTACAACTGTCACCGGCAGATTTTATCAGCTGTATTTAATTAAGCTAACATTAGCCCCGTGAGTCAGTTGGAAAATGCCATCTCCATTGCCATCTAATTATTAGATTAATTTTACAAGAATCCTGTAAAGGGAGACGTAAATAGTCCCTTGATGCCACTGACATTGTGTGAGTATGCTGAGGCAGATGTCCCAGGCAAAAAGTCTAAAAAGGATAAAAATGAGCAATAAAATCTTAAAATCAATTCTCAACTCTCAGGGAGCCAGTGAGGTGCAGCAATGATTGGTGTGATGTGGTTGCTTTTTTTTTTAGAAAATGTTAGAAGTCTGGCAGCAGTGTTAAGTTGCAGTTCAACTGCTGATGCCAGAATAATTGTGTTGCAATAGTCAAGTCTGGAGGAGATGAAATCACGATTAATCTTTTCTAGATCTGCAGATGAATAGAATGACCTGGTTAAATATACGCCTACTACACTACACATAGGATGTGCTAGTCATGAACAGGGCTTTCTTATGTATCCTGTAAACCCACAAAATGTATAGTTAATGATAGGCTATGCTGACTTTTGGCCTTGGAAGTAAAGCCAAGGTAGTTAGGTAGACACGCTTGCCGCTTACGTTAGAGTGGTTTCTTACACTGTTTAAGCACTTCTGTTCTTCTGTTGTTGGTTTTGGAATGGATAAAAAGCTATTAAAAAGGCAGCTTTGGGAGAGGGGTTTAGTGAACAGGCAGTTGTTGGCAAGACAGAAAACTATATACGAAAAGAACATCAAGAAGTTTATTTCCTGCTTGCTTGCCAAAACTCTCACAGTAATTTGGGAGCAGGTGCATGAGGGCATACTCTGCCGCACAAGCATGCTGAGGGCCAAGACCTAAATTCATGGAATAGGAAAATACAGAGTGAGCAACTAAGAGAGTGATGACAGAAAGGTTCAGGTATGGGGGAGAGTTCAGGTGTGAGAATTTTTATAGCCACCACCATATTTCCATCAGTCTCTCATCTGGGAAGGCAGGCAGGCAGATGACAAAGCAGTGAGTTAATATGGTCCCCTGGGCAGATCACACAACCACTAGGATTGTGCATCTGGCCATATTGCACAATATAAACACTGTATAGCAAGGGATGATTCTAAATTGAATGTCTGCAGTTGTTGCTGTCCATTTGTTACATGTTTTTACACCAGGAAAGTAGCGCATGGTAAAGTGTTTCCAGTGGTGGTCAGCTGTGTCAGCTGCACTGACTGAGCCTGGATACATCACTTAGGGCAATGACACATGTGCCTACACCATCAGCATCGAATTAGGGGTACCTGGATCAAGCCTGGAAAGGTTCTGATGAAATCTAGCCAAGAGATTCTGAATTGAGGATTCCTGCAACTCCAGTTATTGTAAAATGCTAGAGAACACATATTCAGTCACCAGCTCGATTACCTGGTTCAAAGACGGACGCAGATGGATGGCACTGGGTGGATTGGAAGTGAACCAGATTTGCTGTAGTAACGTAAAAGCAAAGCTTGACAAGCAGTAAATCCAGCTGAGCATTGGACATTGAAAGTGTCCACCAGCCCTTGGATATTAATGTCTGACAAAAGGTCCAAAGTTAAAGCTTGAAGGTTTACCTCTCATAAAGGTCTAAAGATTTTATCAAAGTTAAAGAGGAGGTCTGGTGCATAGCCATATACATTTACACCTTTGTCTTATCCAGCTGATGGTGACTTGATAAGGATCAAAGCAATCAACACATATTGTATTGAGACAATCTGTGGCTGGTATAGACAAAGCATGGCCAGGGGGAGTCTGTTTTTGGAGAGATCTCAAGATTACAATCTTGTGACAGCTTGTATTGTCTCTGATTGTGCGGTCTCTTATAGCCTCTTTTGCATGCAAGCTAGCACTTTTGTTAGGTCTCTAACCCATATCTTCTCATTCAGATTGTCAGATAAATAACTCCTTACAGAGTTGAGGCATGATTTTTACTTGTGGACATGATGTGACAATCTGTCACTGTTTTGGCCTCCACCACATCTGGCAGCAGGTACCATCTGTCCACCAGATGTGCCATGGATAGATACCTATATCTGCCACATTTTCACAATATAACCATACACTCTGGTGGAGCTTACCTAGTATTAAGAATATTATTGGATGCGGTTGCTGACTGTGTTGAACCTTGTAAACGTAGTGTGACTGGTTGCATTAGAGTGATTAGCTGGGGACAAGATGTAAGTGTTGAGGGAGTCTTTGGAGGTAGAATCATTTCTACAGCCTGTTCCCCACATGCATGTGTTCTGCCAGTCCAAGTTGCTTGGCAGTAAAGGGATACTTGCTTGCACAACCAGGTCCCAAGACATTCTCTTGCATTTTCCAAATGGAATCTCAAGGCAGGAGGAAAAGTCACAAAAGGAAAGAAAAGCAGAGAGAGCGGAAGAGCAAGTGAGGAAATAAGTAAAAGGAAGGAAAGGAATGGAAAGGATTAGTTTTGATACCCAGAGCTAGTAACCTTTCAGATAATGAGTGGTTAGCAGACTCCTCTTTCTGGTATTGACCTTTACGGAGTTAAGAAGACATACTTTAAATGTGTTGACTTTTTCCTTGCCTTTATTTAGCCTGAATGGGCTGGCTGAGTAACACTTGCACTTTTACAGCAGCACCCTTTTGATGAGAATGATGCACAAAACATGCATCTTGAGGCCAATTACAGCCATAATTAGCTCATCAGGGCCCATAATTAAAGAGTGGACAAGGTCACTGTAATGTGTAAGGGACTTCTATGTGTCACACACCTGTAGAGACAAACATGACACCATGGTGATGAAGATTAACCCTAACACACAAATGTAATAGTACCACTACTATTGGGCGGCTGTGGCTCAGGAGGTCGAGTGGGTCATCCATTCATCACAGCGTTGGTGGTTCGATCCCACCTTCTTCTGTCCACAAGGGCAAGACGTTGAACCTGGTGGAGGCCAGCACCTTGCGTGGCTGCTACGTCAGCATCGTGTGTGCGAAAGGGTGAATGACACCAATCTGTAAAAGAGGTTTGGGAATCGTTATGGTTGACAAGTGCTATATAAGTGAAGTCCATTTAGATAGAGGTTTCTGTGACTGGCTGTGATGTTTGCTATGTTAGATCACCCCTTGTAGGTCTTGTTCTTGTGCAATTTGTATTGTAAAACTAAGTCACAAAAACACCACAGTACATACTGCTTATAACTAATGGTGTCACAATAAACCTCACAATCCTGTGCTTTAAATTCCAGAAACCCACTTTATGAACAACTTTTCTGTATGTGTGTGTGTGTGTGTGTGTGTGTAGGTGGGGAGGTGACCAAGCCGCGGTTCACTCAGTACTTCCGGGGCAGCCTATCTGGACTGACCATCCGACCAGGGAAGATTGAAAGTCAAAAAGTAATTTCCTGCCTGCAAGCCTGTAAAGAGGGTCTGGACATCAACTCCCTCGAGAGTCTGGATAAGAGCATAAAGGTATTCATACACTCACACACAGTAACACGTGGGTATTCCAGAAATGAGACACAAACTGAACTTGCAGGGATAAGTCTGACATAATTTAACCGATCGTCGATTCAGGTATAAGCCGTCGAACAATTCTAACTCGTTTACAATGATACAGATCACACCAGTTCACACTGTAGAAGGTGGACATTGAAAGACACAGCAGCGTGGGTGTTTGCATGTACACACACTCGCACATAGAAGCACATAACTACCGTACAGTCACATGTCCATACACAAATACACACAAATTCATGGTACACATACAGTATACACAAAACACACAAAGCTCATTTATTCTTCATGTTCTTAGAATAGAATTTGCTTCAACTTTCTAAACATTAAACGGTTTTCTGTATGTCCTTTCATCTCTACTCAAAGTTTTAAAACATTCACTCAACATATTCTACCAAGAACAGGCTGCCTATACATCAGGATTATTTTGGTTTTAAAATAGCCAAAGGTCGAAGGTCGATACCCTTCTCATAACTGTTAAATATGAAGCTACAGGTAGCACCCGGTTAGCATGAAGACTGGAAACAGGGAGTCTCCGCTGGCTACATCCCCATAAAATAGCACATACACCCCCAAACAACAACCTCAACTTTAAAGGTTTTATACTTTTTGTCTGGATTAAACAAAAGTGATATAACATGTTAACATTAGTAGCATTAGTGAGTCTCATATGCACATACGGAAAAACAAACATTTTGATCCCAGTTGATACAACAACACTACTGCAGCTAAAATCACGAGTTGGCTTCCTTGAAAGTCATCAGCGACCCCCCCAACACCCATTTCACCAACGCAGCTAATCCATCTCCACCCACTGTGGAAGACAGAGCGCAGACAAGATGGATAGGGGTTTGCGTTGTCTCAAATCTGCCCACCGACCCGCCAGCCATCCCTTAACTCTTCCTATCGTTCTCTCATCAGTCTTCTGCTGTCCCTTTTTCCTGCTGCTCTTCCCATAGAGCTCCTTGTGCTGTGGTGCAGCAAAGAGACCGTTGCCAGCCTTTTGAGAAGACAGGGTGGGATGAGGAAAGAAGATGAGGGGAGGACAACCTCTCTAGGGCCCAGTGTAGTTTATCTTTTGAGAGCTATTTTCATTTTCGTCTTAGCCGCACACTTGCTTGGCTCCCGTAAGTCCATGGGAAGCTTAAGGACAGCACTTAGCCAAGCAGGTGGAGGGCCGGCACAGCGCAATCAGAGGAGAGCAACAGGGAGGGAAGGAGAGATGGATGGAGGTAGAGCCAGATAGACAACAAGTATAGCGACAGAGAGCAGAAGATGAGCGGCGACAGCAAGAGAAGGGAAGGTGTGAAGGGGAAATTGACAGGGGAGAGGGAGGGCATGGAGAGCCCCGTGGAGGGCTGATGTACTGTCACCCTGCTGCTGAGAGCCAGCGTGAGGAAACAGGAGACGCTCAGTGCACTTCTAGCAGGAGACCACTAAACCCTCTTTAAATGGAAGAAGGGCCTGAAATCCCTACCATCAAACCCTACAGGGGAACACAGGCTCCTGTCGGACTGAGCTTGAGAGCCCACTGATTACTTTCTAGCCCCTTGACTTAAAGGGCCATTTTTATGTTTTAGGCCATTTACTACCAACGTAAATAAAAGGAAGGAAAGGAATGGTTGATGATTTATTTCACACATATTCCTGTATCACTATACTAGTATTGTCCATCCTGTCATCTAGACATCCACTGGTTTCTGTGCAGTATGAAAATCCATTTACAAAGGCCTGAGACTGAGATAGATGATCCATCACAGTGAACATCAGATGTGCTTTTTTTTTTGTGTCAAAGTGACATTGCTGTTGCATGGTAATACAGTACAAACATGACATTCACTTTGATGGATTACCTAAATTCAAACAAGTTTCAAGTCTCTGCAAGCTGATGTTGATGCTACTGTGTGGTGAAATGCATGGAAATCAATGGCTGCCTGTAAGGTAGGAATATTTTAAAGTTCCTAATGCATGCTTTGGAATGGTATAGACATTTTATTCGCTTGTCGACGTGAAATGTAGGTGTTAAAGCTACATTAAAGCTGCATCAGACTTTGGCCACCAGGTTAAAATAGATAACCTGATGAAAAGGACACAGATTTTGAAAGTTTAAAGGACTTAGAGGGTAAAACGTCCAACTGCCCTGAGTCCCTTAAAAAGCTCCCAACTGTTTTGTGTTTAATTTATTAGCAAATTGTGTTTTGGAGTACCTCCAAATCACATTTCAAGGGCCTTTAAAGGTGACCTAATTAATATTTTCATGTTAACAATGGATGAAATGACCGTGTATAGTGTGAAAGGGGTTGCTCATAGTAACAAACCTCAGAGAATTATAGCCAGAGTTCCCTGAGCGCTACAAAGAAAGGCCAGAGCTTTTTCACTTTTTCAGTGAAAGAGAGCATAAAGGTATTCATACACTCACACACAATAACACGCGGGTATTCCAGAGATGAGACACAAACTGAACTTGCAGGGATAAAACTGACATAATTTAACCGATCGCCGATTCAGGTATAAGCCGATTCAGGAAAAAGCTCCTTTAAGAAAAGTCTGTACGCTACCTGTACAGCACCACGGTGAACATCGCGGAGCATTTAGCAGCTAAAGTGCCAGATGTTTCCCTCAGGAGGTAGTGGAGATGAAAACAGGAGTAAAAGAACAGAGTGGATATTGGACTTACACTCAGTTGCCAGCTTATTAGGTACGCCTAGCTAAAACTAATGCAGTCTAATGCAACAGTCTTGCAATAAACCCTCCCATCATGAAGGTTATAAAAAAGCTTTAGAGAGGTGCTGATTCAACTGCATGATCATTATGGAGGCTGCTGATGGACTGTAGAATAGAAACACCTGTCACTATAACCTAGGTTTTAGACTGCATCGGTTTTTGCTCGGTGTACCAAACAAACTGGCAACTGAACGTATATTCATAAAGTGGCCAGAAACACGACTCCAAATGTTGCCGTGTGCCTGCTGAATTTGTAAATAGGCATCTCCTTGCTAACATGTTCACCATATCAACATCACAAGGTGAACATATCAAGCAGGTTGATCTGTCCGTGCCCTCTCCTGTCTAAGAGTGTGTCTCTCTTTCACTTTGTCAGTTCCTGTATGCACACATGGTGTCCGTACCAGGCACCAGACAAATCCGCAGCATGTCAATTAGAACTGATGGTGTGCAGCTATGACTGGCTCTGTTCCAGTTGTCTATCCATCCAACATCTCTGTTCTCTCTGTCCACAGTTCCACTTTAACCCAGCCCAGTCTATCTTGGTAATGGAGGGAGAGGACTTGGAAAACATGAACGCTGCTGTGAGGAAGGTTTCCTACATAAACTCTCGCCAGTTTCCCACATCAGGCATCCGACGTCTGCACATCTCCACTATCGTCCAGTACGTGCAATTCTTTCCGTCTTCCTTCCTCTGGTTCTTACAGTTGTCTTTTTAAACTTTGTACTTAGATTTGTTTCCTTTAGCCCTCTCCCATTGTCTCTGTATCTCCACTCTCAGATACGAGGCGTGTTCACCCACCTCGACACTTCTGTTAGGTGTTAAGACAACACAGCAGATATCACAGCCTGACTGACACATAATTCCCTGCTCACACGTTGATCCCAGCCCCTCCTCCTCTCACTCCTCGCTCTCTGTTTCTCCTTTCCTCTGCTGTCACCTTCCCTTTCCGTAATACACAACACTTCATACAATTTGTGTTTGCTGTCACCACCGGGGGCCAGTTTTTACATTTTCATGTCATGGGTTAATAATTCTGCCTGGGCTTTGCCAGAGGAATGAGCGAAAGAGACATACTATAAGGAGAGAGAGAGAGAGAGCGAGAGAGAGGCTGGTAAGACAGCCTCCCTTGGTGGGTTACCATTAAAATGTATGATTGTTTTAAGTATATGTAGACCCCTGCAGCACAGCCCTGGGGGGGTCACTCTCCGCCCTCCTGTTGGGTTTGATGCACGGCCGTGGGCCCGAGATCAACTAACACAGCTGAAGAGTGAGTGTGTGTGTGTGTGTGTGTGTGTGCGTGTGTTTGTGCAGGCTGCTTGTGATGATTATCAAGAAATACATTATGCTCAAGATGGCTACGGTTGTGTCATCGTTAATGTTGTTTAAATGAATTTTTTCTCGGCAGTGCATGCAGGAGCGTGCGCGGATGGAAATGGCACGAAGCACTACTTGCAGATGTGTGTGTCCATTCAAAAACACACGTAGAGGCGCATTTATTAGGTGGAGTTTAGCTTCCTCTTTTAATTGTACTCACACCCAGAGCAGACGCCAGTGGAAACATTTCACCTCAACAACATTAGTGATGCCGAGAGCCTGAAAGGTGGCGCCCTGCCACAAGACGTCAGCAACTCTCTCAACTCCTGCAGACAGTGTCGCTTCTCACAGATAAACAAATAAAGTAATGTGAAATATTTCCTGACGATACAATTAAGCTTGTTTCTTGCTGATACATAATAACTGCAATTACTGCTGGCATCGAGAAAATAATTAAACAAACCGTTCTCAACTTAGAAACAATCCTCGTAGGCTTCCCTGTCATATTGCGTCTTTGGAACAAATTTATTCCATTTTTCTCATGGAGAGTGTTTTTTTTTTATGCTTACAGAATAAATATACATAAGCATAAATACATAAATGTGCTGCATACTTCCTAAAGAACGAAAGGTGAAATTACACGTACGAATACTACAAGCTACAAAAGATTTTGTAGTTTCATCTCTTTTTTAAACTGCCAACATAAATGTGAGGATGGACAATGCATGCGTTATGGCTTTAAAAAAAAAAATAGTATGGCGTGTCCCAAATCACTCTCTGTTTGCTACCTACTGCACTACATTTACCCTCTGCCATTTTTTTGCGTCCAAAATCTCAGTGTGAAATATCTGCTCCATATAGTGCCCTCAACAATTCCAACATGTGTGCAACATTGCAGTCATGCGACACGTCACTTCACAGGCCCTAAATAATAACGATTCAAACAACTCTCAATTTGCTGTTCCCTAAGTGTATACTATACAGGAAAACATGAATGAGTGAACAAGGGACTTATTTCCGATGCAGTGTGCGAAAACGACAACCATGCCTTTTTTTAGTAATCCAGCCTCTTAGGTCTTTCTTAGCGTTTATGAATGTCTCCATAAAACACCCACATATATAAGGCCTATATACTATCATACTATATACCTGTGTATGAAAGGTGATCTAATTCTAATTCAGAAGTAAAATGTGTGATTAACTGTAAATATCTTCAGCTATGGCAGAGAGAAGAGCGGAGTCTTAACCCATCCATTATGTGCAAGTGTGCAGATTACTTTTTGTCAACTAGATGTGTAACAATTTTCAGTTTTTTTATATTTATGTTATATTTATACCAAATAGCTTTGCTCAGACAAAAAAAAAAGATTTTTAGTTCAAAGTGAGACCTATGACCTCTATTGGGTGCATCACAAACATACAGGACTTTGCTTATGACCACTTAACTTATGTTGTTGCTATAAATGCTGTATTCGGTTTTTATCCCAGACAGCCGACCGGCTTTCCTGTTGCCATGGCTGTGTGAGTGTTGTCAGTGACTAACGTGCAACTCCCCTTTATAGCAGCAAATCCATGTGTGGAGTTGATAACACGGGTGATTTACCTTCCAATTTGTTGTTTTAGTACTTCATTCGGAACACACACCAGCAGAAAAGATTCTCTTCAACTCAGTTAGTTACACTGAGAGCCTGGAACATGGCCTCCAACCATAACACGTCAGCAAGCCCCCACCCCGACTGTCGCGGACAGTATCACTCCTCACAAATAAACAAAGATGTTAATTAATTATTCCAAATGCAAATCAATTTGTTTCGCGCCGACGACTAATAACTGCGATTACTGCAGGCATCGAGAAAATAAAAGTAACCAGTGCTAATCTTCGCAATAGCCCTTTTAGGCTCCCTTGTCATATTTCTTTATAATTAAGTTGGACTGGCTCCAGGTCTTTTCCCTTTTTTTTGTTGCCGCTCGGCAAGCCCACGCAGCATCCGTCTCCCTGCATCGTTGAGTTTGTATCTCCCACTGCTCACAACAATGGCTTAGTGCCCGAACAGCGAACAGACACACACCACCGGCTGTGGCCACAGGAAAGAAAAGGAGAGATTACACGATGCCCTCAAACCCGTTTTTATCTCAAAACGTGGCCTCAGACAACTGACAATGGAGGATTACAGACAATAGTTAGTCCCAGCTGTCAGGCAAGTTTAAGGGTTTAAAATAAAAAATAAAATCTCTACGTCTCTCAAAAACTTTTCACTATAAATGTGTTCTATCTGAAGAATAAAAAAGCAAGATAAAGAAATGTGCTGGTTAGTTTTATAACACATCGGACCGGGGACGTTTCTGGGCATTTTGGTGCCCCTGAGGGAATTAATCTTTTTGGTAAAAAACTATTATAATTTCATGGTATTTCATCTTTATTCACCTTTACTCAGCTTTTTGACTGTGTCATGTCATCAGCAGCACACAGTCTGTCAGTTAATGCATTTACATATACACGGGTGTCCCTGTTATTAGCCTTATCCTGGTTTTAACCATATTCTGGTTGTGATATGGAACATATGAATCCGGTGCCAGAGTTATTGTTGTCAGACGTTCACTTATGAATGTTCTGACCAAGTTTTATGATCCACTATCTATTTTAATTCTATTGGTTTTTTTGTAAAACATACCTTTTTTTATTAGATGTACCCTCACAGCCCTGTCACATGAACCATCAACTTTTTGCTTTGAGCCAAACCTTCTTACTGACATTTCCTTTCAGTTTTTCCAATTTCTCTTCATAAAAAGCCATATAAAACTACCCAGCTAGAGATGAGAAAACATATGGAAATGCGTCATATGGATTTATGCATTGCAGCATAGTTTATCAGAATGTAGGTGAGAAAACACAGGATGCAGGTGAACAGCTGAAATCTCATAGCCCAGGTTTCCCATGCGGGAAATAAGCTTGTTGATTTGATTTCTTCCTGTAGCTGGTTACAGAGAGAACGCATTGATGTCCCTCCCACTGACAGATGTTAGTGTGCTTGAAAGGCCTTTGGTGAAATGTAAAAACAAAAATGTGGTTGTTTGTTCAGCTTTCACTTCTTACACCACCTCCCCCCTCCACCACCCTCACTAACCACCCTTCTCTCTCTCTCTCTCCCCCGTGTCCTTTTCACGTCTCTCGATCTCCATTTGATTGATGTGTAATCTGCAGTCTTTACGCTGTGTGTGTGTGTGTGTGCGTGTATCAGCCAATGCATCAGAATGGTTGTGAGTCAGACGTCTGCACTCATTAGTGTGAATATAGCCAATCTCTGTGTGTGTGTGTGTGTGTGTGTGTGTGTGCGTGCGTGCGTGCGTGTGCATGTGCGCTCTCCTCTGCATGGCTTTGTTGTGAGCTCTCAACTAGCTCAAGTCCTAGAGAGCCAATATGGGTCCATCCTTGAAAGGTTGCCAGTGGAGGCTGTGCAGTTAAACACATGCTATCACACGCTGACAGGCAGGCAGGGAGGCAGACATGCATGCATGAAAACACAGCAGACGCACTGCTGCAGATCTGTGTCTGTTGCCTGAGCACCGACAGAGCTTTTTACCCCCTGAATAACTGCACGCACTGTGGTCTGGATGTGGATTTAGTCGCTTTTAGTGCCGCTAGGTCCTGTTGGTATTGATAAGCTTTATTAGCTGCTGTAATGTTGCACAGTTTTACACTGTGATGAATGCTCCTCTGCGCCCTGGTTCACCCTTTGGGGCCGTCTATCAATTGGATGGTCCTTATGTATGACCTGATGTTCAGCCTTGTTGAGTGAAATCAGTCAGAGAATGAAAATAAAGAAATGCACTGGCATACACTCACAAAGCGCAGCGACACAGGAGGCAGTGTCTAGGACATTTGAGGAAGATGGTGGTCAATGTCATGTTATTGTGACAGACTTCAGTTTCAGGAGCATTAGTCACCAATGAAAAAAACCTTTTGCCCAGTGCAATTACTGATGAGAACATTATTACACACAACCACAGGAGAAAGAAATGTTATTTGGGTTCTTAAAAAGAGGACGCAGCTGCTAATTTGCATATTAGCATGTGAGAAATGAGACAGTAGGATGTTACCCACTAATTTGCTCAAAGTAATCTCCTGCCTTTCTCCGCCGCTCTGTGTCCAGGTGTTTTGGTGAAGACACTTGTATCACCATCCCAGACATCGACGCGGTGGTGATGGTGCTGCAGCCCAGTGAGCCCAGGATAACCATCACCGGAGTGGAGAGACTGAATCGGCCAGCCTCCGACCTCAAAGTGCCAGGAGGCGTAGCTCTGTTCCAGGACCTCCACATCATCAGCACAGTCACCAGGGCAGACGCCACCGCACATCACACAGGTCTGGACTATCACGCACATTGGTCACCTCCGTGCTACCTGAGGCGTTCACTTTCAGATACTGGTTCCATCGTACTGAAAGCAAGTGAAAAAAATATCTGTCTCAAGTTAGTCAGCCCTAAAGATGTTGGTGAGAACAACACATATGCAAGCCTTCGAACACTGAGGCATGAGGCGGGAAGCCAGTGCAGGATCGGTGCTTTATTGCTGCATTAGTCGCTTGTTCTTGTTGGTGTAAATTCACTTTCTCCTTCCATCCATCATCAGGCAGAAAGCAGCAGTCAGCTTCAGCAGGGAGCACAGGGGGAATAAACTGTGGAGAAAGGGATGAAAAACCTAAGGCAGCATACTGATTTTCTCAGTATTGTCCAATTTGACATGTTTTGTGTAAAAGTACATTTTGGATACTTACTTGGCAACTTACCATACAGGGAATGGTATGCTCATACTCCAAAAAGTCTGAGTGTACATCACAAAGTAGGACATACAGTACGCGCCTCCCCGCAGGTAGAAATCTGTCTGACTAAATATTTCAGCGGCTTTTCATATTGATAATGTTCACTCATTCATGAAGTCCCATAGCCGATGCAGTGCCACCTGTCTCGCGATCAAAACAAACCTTCAGAGAAAGCTCAATCAGTCTCATGTGCCTCATGGGACTGCGATTCAGCAGCAGCGATCGTTTCTTTCATCTGGTGCGTCTGCACACACTGTGAACTCGACAAAACAAAAGTTGCCAAATGATCTAGCTCGCTGGGAACAAAGGTTATCAAAACTCAAATAAAGTAATTACTTGTGTGTCACAAGCAGCACATACTGTCTGCAATGTCTATGCATATCTGACTCGCCCATCGTGCGTTTGCACCGGAGGTGGATTCAGATCCTTTAGTTGGGTAAAAGTATCAATACATATAATATCAAACAATCACACATACGTCTTTATTTTCTGTCACGTTCCGTACTTCCGAGTCAAACTGAATATGCCGGCCGTTACTAAAGGGGTTTGTTTCAAGTCCTCCAGATTTGATTGGAAACACGGCGACACATTATGAAGCTGCAACCCACACCTTCCTCACCAGGGTTATTGTATCAGTGAATAAATTAAACCTCAACCACGTTCCTTTGAATGTTAACAGATACAAACAAAGGCCCTGCCTACTGAGATCCACATACACACGATAACACTCTGCTTGCTGCCTATGAGGTTACTAGTCTTTTTTTTTGTCTTTTACATATTTGGCATATAAGAATAAATAACTGAACAACTGACATTATTAATGTTAGAGTTATTGCAACTGTGTTATTGTTGCTGTAATCTGACATTGTTATATTATTATGGTATAGCATGATCTAACTGATGCTTAAACGAGTGCGCAGTGTTTATCTACTAGGAGAAGTAGACGTAAAAAGTAACAACAAGTACCTTGAGTGCAATATTTGAGTAAATGTGCCACTGGTTTGCACGCACAGCTTCTGTCTGTTGTAAATACAGATTCAGTTGAGGACAAAGCCCCTTCCTCACTGTAATGTACAGTGCAAGCTATAGCCTTTTGTTCCATGGAGCTCTGCTGACCTCGCCACTATGTTCAGTTAGTTTCTATCTGTCTCTACAGAGGTCTGGAGGTATTAGCCCCTCCACTGTTGCAATACACTCTCCTATCGGTGTCTGTGCGCCTGCAGACTCCTGCTGAGTAAGACCTGCACCTACCACAAGACTGATTCTCAGGGTGGCACCGCCTTGACCGGCGCCAAATGAGCATGACATTTAAATCCAGACGGCTCTACTCTTGTCCAACGACCTGACCACCGAGGCAGGAACAGCCCGGCTCGGCCCCCGGGCCCCACAGCTCGCAGCCAATTAGGTGCAGATAAGCAGAGCGAGAGGGAGGTGGTAGCCCTCCATTGTGCGTACTTCGGCGAAGGAAGAGGAGCAGAAAGTGGCATTGCTTTCAGGAGTCGGTGAAGCTCTTTCTGCTGGTGAAATAGAGACTGCAGCTGGGGGGATGAGATTAGCTGAATGCCAGAGAAAGACACAGAAATGGAAAGAAAGCGAGATGAGGAGAGTGAGAGAGCGTGTGGGAGAGGGAGGCATGATGAAGTTCCATAATGAGCAGATTTTGTGTTCTCTCAAGGCTTAAAGGATTCGAGATAAATCACATATTTCTTTTGCAGGGCATGCAGTAAGTTTCCTTTGGACCCCGTTACTCACGCCCTCACCCTCTTTGTCTCCCTCCGTCATTCATTTGTCTTTTTATTGAGCCTGCACCGCACTGCTTCATTACTTTCTCCATCTCATATGGCAGTATCCTTTTCAAGGCTTATTCTGATGCCTACTCCATGAGCCACTGTCATCAGTTCTCTCTTTACTGCATCATCTTTAATTCTCAACATCTTGACCCATTTGCTTTCATGGTCATCCTCTGTTCTCTGTCTCCTCTTCTGCTTTGCTTTAGAGGTTTTTCCTTTGCTTCCATTTCTTTACCTCCTGCACTCTCTCTCAGTGTCTCTCCACCTATTTTCTCTTGTTTGTAGCTCTTTTGTTTTTGTTCTCCAAAGCAGCATTTAGCACACATGTTTTAAACAAAAGGTTTGGAAACAATAAATGAAATGATTGAGAAAGTACACAGACGGCCATAATAATAATTTCTCTTCTTCTTGAAGTTTTAAAGGTAACAGCACGGGTTGTGAATGTGAGTAATAAATGTGAGAAATAAAGCAAGGTGTTTCATTTTTGGTTTCTAAAAACTCTGCACAGGAAAGTTTCAGTAAATTGAGTAAAGTCAGAACTTTTGCTGAACCAAAGCAGAAAATAATGTCTTCATTATAATATGTTTCTTGTATTTGTCTTGCTGTTACTTACTAACATTTGAGAATGTTTAGAAGGTAGTGTTGCTTAATCCAGTAGAGAGGAATCATAAAGGCAGCTGACTCAGTAATGTTATCTACATTTAGCTACACAGAAATATCTATGTAAAGGTTAGCCACCTTAGCCACCATAAGCTCCTGGTCATACTAGACCAACTTAACCTGTAGCAGGCTAGTTTCTCTTCTTGCAGATGTTTAAAGCTGTATTACAGTAGTCTATTTATTATTATTATTGGTGTTTTTGAATTCCATAACAATCTGAAAAACCAACCTGATAGCAAAGATTTGCACAATTATACATCCAGCAGACACAGAGCAACTTCAGCATTCATTTGATGTTCTCCCATCAACTTCAACATCAAATCTTCAGCTGCCCTTCGCATCCTCCACTGTGTTCGCCAGCTAGTCGCTAACTTTGTCTGTTTGTTGTTTGGTGCTGATGTCGGTAGCGTTTTTGCAGAAACCATCTGCCTGCTGCCGAGTAGGTCTTGCTAGCCGCTCAACCAAAACAGTGAGCTAACGGGGGCTAAAAAGTGACGTAAAGCTACACGTGAGGGTTCCTGCAAGCCACCATTCACAACAAAAAGAGCGCCTTTAAATATATGCCTTCATACACAAAAACTATACAGATGTATCTTCTCTTCTGGAACTTTCTTTCTACCCATTTTGCTCACTCTCCCCTTTTTCTCCACCTCATCTCTGCCTCCCCCCCCAGAGATCCCCGTCCAGACGCCACATATCTATCTTTCTCCATCGGGAAGCTGTTAAATGGGCATAGCCGCTTCCCTCCCCAGGGAGCGTACAGTGAGGGAGAAGGCTGTGAGAGGTGGAGGCTAGTGCTTAGCAGACTGTCAGAGAGCCCCAGCAGCCACCCAGCACTGCTGTGATTGGGAGCTGTCTGAGGGGACTTGTTACCACGGCAGCTCGTGGCACTGTCTGTGTTCCGAAAGTTGGCGAATAATTGGAGAGCAGGAGCAGGTGTGTTGTGTCCTGTACTGTTGGAATATTGGCTCTTCAAGATGCTCCGGGTTTTCTCCCACAAATGCTTTGGCATGCCAACAGCATTCAGGTGACCTGTGACAATTAAAGGTACGGACGCTCACACCAGCCGTGTTAGGGACAGGATTAGTGTGGTTCATTTAGTCAGGCGATGTGCCAAAATATGGGCTTCCAAGAGAACTGCAGTGCAGAACTGCAAGACAATCAAAAATAGACAACGACCCCAAATGCAAGTTGCAAATGCAAACAATGACGTGGGGGCAAACTGATGCTGATGTTCTCTGGTGCGAGCATCAACTTACAGAAATATGTGTGTGTGTGTGTGTGTGTGTGTGTGTGTGTGTGTGTGTGTGTGTGTGTGTGTGTGTGTGTGTGTGTAGCACGCGCACCCGGGGTGCTGGAGGAGATTATTCATAACTTGGACTACTGTGATGTCCTGGTGTTGGGGGAGGAGCTGAGGCCGGAGCAGGAGTCCCTCCAACTGCAGCGCAGCACCCTGCTCGGAAAACACCTCGATGCCACTAACTCCACCTCTGGCATGTCTATATATGGTAGGTTCCTATGGCAACCACACCAAAGCTAGACGCGGTGCGTTTTCAGCCAGTTGGTTACCATGATAACAACACGTAGTCCACTGCTCTCCCTCTGACACGTCCATAGATTCAGTTCAACCTTCTGCATGTCTAAAAGTTACAAGCCCCTGTTATTTCTTTCTCCCAACCTTCCCCTCATCTTTCTCTACATGCAAGAACTATGACAACCCTCTGGTGTCCCTGCCTCTCTTCACAGGCGTTGACTCCATGTCCAACTATGAACAGGTGATGCGACAGGTGCGTTACTATAACTGGCGGCCCGGACAACTGACAGAGAGAAGGTTTCGCCTCACCTGCTCGGAGCTCAACGGACGCTACACCAGCAATGAGTTCAACCTGGAGGTCAGTGTGAAGTCCAGCTTGAGTGCAGATTTTATTTATATGTATCACCATATGATATGGGTTTTTACAGTGAATTTGTCACATGTTGTGCATTCAGTATCTTTACCTATCAGTTACCATTCTAGTATCATTTCAGTCGCTATTCAAGCAACAACACCAAACATTCACTGGTTCAGGCTGCACAAATGTGAGGATGCGCTGCTCTTCTTTATCATATGTGATAGTTAGCTGAATATCTTTGGATGTTGGTCAGATTGTTGCTCGAAAAAACAAGCAGTTTGAAGACGTCACCTTTACTATAATATAGACACAGCATCTTACAAACTAAGCGAAAGAAATCTGCAAATGAATGGATAAGGAATGAGTCGTTCAGCCCCGCTGACAGTACAATTGTTATAATGGATATTTTAAGGCCACATGAAAGCTTATTTTAAATTTCACTCGAGGCCTGGAGCAACATCATTCAGTTTAGTCAGCTTACGTAACATATGGGTGGAAATGAATCCAACACACCCACTCCTGCATTAAGATACATGCTTCAAGCACTCCTAAACGAAGTGACAATCTAACAAATGGTCCCTGACAAGCTGCTCAAATAATAGATAACATTGTACATATTTGCAAAAATGAAAATATAATTCATAACACTTACTACTCAGCAATAGTAACAGCAAGTTGTCAATGGAGACATTCTGCATCTTACGACAAACTGAACCAAAGTGTTTGAACTGGCAAAGTAAGTCAGCTGACTCTCAGTGTCTGGCAACACTTCTGGCAGCGGGCATTCCAGTAGCATCACTTTCACCTTTAGTGGCAAAATGTCTTTTGTAAAATAGCAACTGAAACATGGCAAATTCT
This sequence comes from Gadopsis marmoratus, assembly GCA_036023855.1. Taxonomy (NCBI): domain Eukaryota; kingdom Metazoa; phylum Chordata; class Actinopteri; order Centrarchiformes; family Percichthyidae; genus Gadopsis; species Gadopsis marmoratus. Next base: position 26,479 of record JAVQJF010103769.1, read on the forward strand.
GTGTACGCCAAAAATATGCAGAAGAACCTTTAATTGAACTCAAATGGCAGTTCCACATTGACAGTCTGGTTATGAGCGAACATGTTAATGTGAACTTTACAGTTAAAAAGGTTCACACCTTTAGATTTGAAGTACACCTTCAGCAGCAGCTGGACACACTATCAAAAGAAGGCACACTGCATTGAACAGGTCACCGTCTCCTAAAGAAACTGCTACAGGGAATCAGGCCGAAAGATTCACACACACACACACACACAATCCGCCTGTAATAGGTACACTCTTCTTATTCGATGATAAATGCCAAAACCAGCTTAATGTGTCAGCTATCCGCCGTTTGTTTCTGTCTCTGGTCTGCTTGGCTTATTTTTACATTCTCTGGTGTTTACTTTGAGGGAACAAAATGTTTCCCTATGAATAATTTGAACCTTGGAGCATGTTGACGCATATAGTTTAAATTTCAGGTTCCTGTATTGAGCTGACCGCGTCCCCCCCCCCCCCACAAAAGGCACAGCTACATTCAGGCGTCTCTCTAAAATCTTTATACCTTTATACTATCTGTCTGAGTCCAGGAAAGTTCAGGCGTACAGCTGAGAGACACTGTGGATGAGTGGATAAAAATGTAAAATCATCACTTCTGTTTCATCTGTTCCCAACCAGGTGAGGGTACTGCACAGTTCAGAAGCCAGGGAACATGTCAATCACATGGTAGCCCCACCGCAGTACATGCAGGTGGTCCACCATCCATCCATGATTCATGACCTGTACCCCAGCCACAGCTCAGGTAAGAAAACGCACACTCGTTTAGTGTGTTCAATGTCTCTAATGCCTTTGTAAGCACATTGTTTGATGTATTAGATTCATTTTGCCTTCTTCTTTTTTTTACCTGTCCTATTCTCATCCCGGCATATTGTGTTGTATTAAACATATGCGAACAGATGTAAACATTAACAAGTCTTTTATCACAGAGCGTCGACCAAATAAGAATTCGAACGGGGAAAAAAAGTTGAACCTCAAATTAATCATAGGACAGGAGGGGCCGATTTATTGGAATATAGCCTAACTTCCCGTCGGTGGAATCTGCCCAGACGGTACAAAAAGTAGGCCAAATTATCACAGCCCTCCCAAAACAAATCTTACCTGTCCAATTAAATAAAAAGGTAGGCCAAATGGGTGGAAAACTACCCTATCTGCTTCCCTCAGGTAGAATGAACACGTATTTCTCAATCCAATTGTGCTCAAATACACGCTTTTCACCGTCAGTCTTTTTCTTTGCACCGGCTGGTTCTGAAGCTGCAGTTTGCAAAGTTGCAGCAGCTACTGGCAGCTAAAGGATGGCAGGTAAGGTAATGTGAGAGCAAGCTGAATTTTGTTCCAGATCTGGATTAAATGAGACTGCTTCTTGTGATCCAGACTGGGGTCTGCCTGTTTAATATGTGGGATCAAAGACACCATGATAGAAAAGTCAGGTTTTGTTTTTTGTTTTCTTCATTTTGCTGCTCTCCTCTTACAGAAACCTCAATGCTCCAGAACTCGCTATTTTTCGAGTAAGACCAATTCTTGACTGAAAAAGCTCACTCCTGATACTACGCCCCCTACCACCACAGCTCAGTTTACGCCAAGGCTCTGCGGATTGTGAAACGGGATTCTGGGAAATTCAATAGATGTCCAACCAAAGTAAAAGCACCATATACAAAGAAGGTTGAGAGAAAGCGACTACACAAATTAGTGAACTACAGTAGACAGCTAGGCAATTTGGACAGCATTAACATTTGAAATTAGAGACATATGAAGGTTATTTGAAGAGGGAGTTTGCTTTAAAAGATGACTTTACAAAACACTGACGGGCGCTTGGGAACCCTCACAGAGGGAGAAGTGCCGAGGATCAGACCTGGGAGTTTCTCGCTTGTGAAGAGTTTTTATGTCAGCTATCCATTACAGGGAAAACATGGCTAGGTCCAAGGGAATGCTCGCTTTCGCTTTCTAGTTTGTTTATCGTTGTGTTCGTTCAGACTGCTGCTCTCACACAGAGGTCCTCAGTGAGAGAGAGAGCGGTGTAAACCCGCTCCCTCTCAAATGATGCACAAGGCTTATTCCCGTCCCTCGGTGCATATGAGTGATCTGACGTAAAGAGAACATGGTGAGGAGGAGAGACATTGGTTTTAATCTACCACACCAGGTTTAATTATTCATCAGACTCTAATGGATTCTACTTAGAGTCCTGGAGAGTTCAGTGGCCAATGCTGTTAACAGCCCAGAGAGTTGGAACGTGTGCGTGTGCGTGTGTGTGTGTGTGTGTGTGCGTGTGTGTGTGAGAGAGAAAAGGAGGTCAGAGGGGCAGAGAGTGTGGTAGTTGGTTGGAAATCACGTATTAAAACAAATAAAAGAGATTTCCAGTTGTAGTTTCAGCAATGACGTGTTTTTAGCACATGTGGATGCTTCAGATGATGATGCTCTATGTAGAGTTCAAATTGGAAGGAGAACTTCAGTGTGTGTGTGTGTGTGTGTGTGTGTGTGTGTGTGTGTGTGTGCGTGCACATGCATATGAAGCTTCACTGCGAGGAAGATCAAAGCCTGTGGATTTAGTGTGAAAATCTAGGGAACTAGACTGAATCAAATGATGATCTGAAGAGTCCTCTGTGAGTCTCACTCTCATTAAATGCATGCACGCACACACACACACACACACACACACACACACACACCAGCCGGGACTAGTGGAGCGAGGGCAGGCACAGAAAAGTCGTGTTATCTCAGTAGGCTGGAGATCAGAGCAGAAGAAATAAACATTTTAGGTCAAGAGAAATCCCTCACCGTGTGTTGTGGTTATGCTACTAAATAGGGCTTATGATACATCTTCGCAGCTGTGAACAGCACTGAGACCTAAATTAAATGTGTTTAAGGTTCCTGAAAATATATTTGAAACAGTTTGTAGCTTGCACACAGCTCCATTAAATCCCTCCCTGCTTTTTCAGCTCTTGCTTGTCTGAATTCAATCCAGAAGGCCTTGGATGCAAATTCAACTAAAAGTTTGAATGTGAGGCAAGCCATTGTGCTTTCTTGTGTACACTGGCAGCCAGTTAAATTGATCCGAAAAAATGGAAGAGATTAACATTGTCAAATGCCTTGGACTCATACGTCACCTTAGAAGAGAAGTTACGTTAGTTTATAGCACCACTGTGACTGACATTCAAAGTTGCTACCTATAGAGCATGCACACTGGAATCTTTTACGCACATGAGAGATGCTCTGGCCGAGCCGGCTGACTCCAGGTTGGTTCCCTGCACACGTAAATGGCACAAGATAATATAATGATGCAAATTGTACTGGGCCAAATGGATGAAATTCTGAACATACAAAGAGAGTCACCAGAAAACTCAATCCATGGTTTTACAGTCACTCCAACAAAAAGGCGAAAGTGCTTTGGGCCATGTTTTAGTCACGTGATTCTGCAATACTGAATATGGCCACTATGCCCAAGTTGTCTCACAGCCCGAACTGTTCCTGGGGGCAGGCATAATGCTTACCATCTTAGTTTTGTGTGGTAGCACAACATTTGCTAATTAGCACCAAACACAAAGTACAGCTGAATCTGATGGGACTATCATAAATAATAAAGTTATAAAGATTTGGCGTTCCATTAGTTGTTGTTGAGACATTTTAGTCTGGACCAAAGTGATGGTCCGACAAACAGAGTGACATTGCCATCCCTCGAGCTATGCAGCTAGCATGGCATAAATTGTTTTTCAAAAAGACAGATATTGATTAGTGCAGGCATATTTAATAACTACAGATCACAATAATCACCCATCTTCTTTAAAGGTTAAAAAGGCCACTTGTACAATAACATAAGAAAGAAAATGTAAAAAAAAATCAATAGGCTATCCCAAAAGCCATTCAGCACCCAGGGAACCAGATAACCATGAAAACAGTTCAAAAGAAGCCTCAGCTACAACAACATGGGAAACAAAAAGAGCCTGACCCAAAAATTACGTGGACTTAGAAGTATTATCACAGTGGGATGTGGAGCTTGAAAGATGTGGGCAGGGATGGCCTGAGATGGAAAGATGCTATTGAGTCGCATTATGGGATGTGTAGGATATAGTATTGTTTGAGCTTGCTCCTTTCCAGGGATTATAATTCAGGCTTTATCGGCCTTTGCTGTTTTGAGCACCCCAGCTGCTTCACGCTTCATGTGCAATACTAAATTAATTCTTACTTGGTGAAGGTCTTCTGACCTGACTACAAATGGACGACTGTGTGTGGGATTCCTGGTTCTTTCTCGGTTAATTGATATAAAAAAAAAAAAAGATTTATATTCATTTTAGCATAATGGAGTGACTAATTGAGGCGACTTTGGCTTAACTGCACTGTTTTTCCCCCCTCCCCAAAGATCAGTCTATCCCATTTCTCTCACTCTGCTGTGGTGTTGTTCTCAGGCGTGCCAAGTGCTGCCACCGTGGTAATTGTGATGTGTATTGCTGCTCTGGTGGTGGTTGTGGTGCTGGGCATCTATCGCATCCACCTGACCCACCAGCAGGAGGTCAAGCTGCCGGAGACAGCTAAAGAGGCAGATGTGACCTGGGACGACTCTGCGCTGACGATCACTGTCAACCCGATGGAGGTAGGAGGGCGCGGGTTTGGAGGAGTGTGGAAGGATGCAGTCAAGGAGGGGGAATATGGGGATAGATAAAATGGACTAGGTACCAGAGGCTGGAATTTCTACAAGAGAAAAGAAAAATGCTCTCACATTAGGAATTAATGGACATATTATTATCATTTCTTGCTTTTATAACGTATTTCTGATAATTTCGTTTCTGAAACTCTCTGAATATTTCCCACCACAGAAACTGGAGGAGCCCCAGGCTGCAGAGGAGGAGGCCAGCGAGGAGGAGGAGGAGGATGAGGAAGATGATGAGGAGGAGGAGGATGAGATCACCAGCGCTGAGTCAGACGACAGCGAGGAGGAAACGGACGTCCAGCTACCCAGGATGCAACGCCAGAGCAAGAGGGGCCAAAACTGGGACAAAACGACAATATCTTATTGAAACACACATTCACAGTCACTTTCTCACACACACACACACACACACACACACACACATTCTGCAACCTCAAATCAGATGGTTGAAACAAAAAGACTTTATGTGATGTTGTTGCTCAAAAAAATGAGGTAATATCTCCCCCTACTGGAAGAGTACACTGAAACACACACACACACACACAGTGCAATGATTTAACCTTAGCCTTGTCAGAACACCTCCCGTTTTATACAACTGAAAGGAAATAATATGACACTAAAACTGCTCATCAATCAAATGACCTTTGTCGTTCTTAAAAAAGGGACAGCTCGCCAAATTTAGGTCATCCCCTGAGAGTTGCATTTTTTCCTCGAATGACCTCTCTCCCATTACAGTCCACGCCACAACTGTGATCATTAGCGAAATAAAGTTGTTTGAATGCCATTTTGTCAACGAAACCCTGCACCACATGTTCAGCTGGATGTGTCGAATTCCACGGTGAGATTTCCGATGTCCCGCGAAAATGCAAAACAGTCTTTATTTAAGAAAACTGAGTTGCAAAAGTAAAGAATCTGACTATTTTTGGTTTGTATACTCCATTTTATTTATCACTCCTTGTTCTAGCCGAAGTGGCAAAGCCAGGTGATTTTACAGAAATAGCATATTTTCAATGGTACTCAAAAAAAAAGAAAAAAAAAAAAAAAGATGACCATGTGTGTAGTCAACTAGCTGAGGGGTGTGAGTTCTGGGTTTCTGGGGAAAAACAGAGGAGTCTCCTTGTAAATTTTTATACTCTCCTTTCTTGTAAATATTGAGTATAGTAGGTGCCCCCCCTTCTCCCCCTCCAAACACCACATTCTCCAACACAAATGCCACCTCTCCATATTTATGTACATGCCGTGAACCCTTAGCCTGCAGGAGTCTTTACTGAACTCACCCCTCCGTCCTCCGTGTGTGTTTCTAGCTCAGTGTTCAGATCATTCCAGCCGACTGCGAGCTGGGTTTGTTAGGATGGATGTGCCACTGCGTTTATAGTGACTGGGTCAGTAAAAGAGAGGAGAGGAGAGTCCAATCGCTGCTCACCTGCAGACCACAAGACTTGTCCAAATTCAATTGGTCAAGTCTCAGGTGGTCACAGCAGCGAGGTCCTAAATGACGAGTACTCTTTGAAAGCAGGCTACACTATTAATTCCATCATCTCCTCGCACGAGGCATTAATGCTGCATAGCGGGGATGTTGACACGTGAGGGATTTTTACAAGGAAGAGTGCCCTGCACGGTGGAATGTCAAGTAGGAAAGTCAATAGATGCAAATGTCTAATATTGACATTGGTCAGTGAGAGCGCCATTCTGGATTTTTGAGACAAATATCAACATAATATCAACATAATAATTATGGGATAATTCTAAACATATTTGCTATATATTTGTTTTGTTTTTGTACATAACATCATAGCGTAAACCTTTAAACAGTTTTCACAATATTTTCAACATGGTTAGTACGGAAATGTCACCAAAATATGTACAACTTATAATACTAACAGCAAATATAGTCATTTTAAACTGTAAAAGTCACTGGAACAATGACTGCAAACAACAACATATACAATTGGAATTTAGGTAAGAAAAACAAGGTGTCGAAATGCAGCCTTTTGATTTAAATAAGCACTATAATAAATGATATAAAATTCTAACATTAAATGAAGTACGTGTAGCGTGGGAAAGCCTGTATTATGGACATTACAGCTGTACAACTGAATGTTATTATATTAACAACGGATCAAATGATTATAATGAAAGGTGTCAAGCGACTCTCAGCTCTACAGAGCATTTTATTATCTTTCAGCTCGTTGTTTTGGCTTTACAACTCACAACTGTAATATCTCATCATGTCTTATCAGGCTCATATCCAGCAGCAGCAGGCAGCTGTTTTCAGTGAAAAATAAAAAATAAAAGAAGCCCTGATAAAAACCCGCTGTACACTACCTACTCAGCACCAAACAGCAGACAGACAAGTGGTGCAGATAAATAAGCATTTAGAGATTAAAGAGCGGAATATTTTCCTCAGGAGAGCTGAAAGTGGAGTGAATATTAGACATGGGGAAAGCTCCAAATGAATGCTAATGTCAAATGAATGCTAATGTTGCTCCGTGTCTGCTAGATGTGTAAATAGCCAACCGTTTGCTAACAAAACTATATGGTGATGTCAGTGTCGAATAGTTAGGTTGCTAACTAGGCAGCCCCCCCCCAAATACAAAAAAACAAAAACACAAAACATTAATGTAGGTTTGTCACTTTCTCAACACACATCTTTGTCATTTCCTTCCTTATTGTCCTTAGTTATCAGCCAACACTCTGATGCTGCTCAGCAATACTTTTATGTCCAATTTTTGTGTTTTTCATTATTTTGTCAATAATCTATAGTGCAAGATGATTAGCTGTGCCATGTGGAAAAACACCGGGCAAAGAAACATAGCCTGCGAATACACCGTACCGCCTATCTTTGAATGAAATGCAGCATTAATGAAAGAAATGAAGGTCTAATTCATGGGTGACGTTACATTACATGAATCCCACTTCATTCAGCACTTGGGGCTGTGAAGTTGCCTGGTGCAACATTAAGACAGAAGGACAGCGAGGCTAATGCATCTGGCAGTGTCACATTTGATGCAATCAGAAAACCCAGTCGAAGGTTTTTTTCACCTTGAAGCGAAAGGGCATTAATCTCTGGCTCTGGCCATCCTGAATCCAGTCCGTCTGTAATGTCGGATAGTAATGAATCCTGCAACAACAGAAGGTTTTGTTACATGGGAGGCGTAATGGCTGATAAGGAAGTACAGTCCGCCCCAGAAAAAACAAGGTTTGTTTAAAGTCACAAAACACTGGAAAGTTTCCTCCTCTAACCTAGTGAGCCTTTGACAGCCATCCTGTGGGTGCAGCTGGGAGAACCCTACTGTATGTGTATACTGTAGCTCTATGTTCATGTAAAGATCTCATATGTTGTTTAAGAGTTTCCCTCATCTACTGTGACACCTAGGTCTTGTGACGTCAACGCCCTCCCTGCACCCCCCCTTATCCCCCTGGAACCTTGGGTGGATTTTGCATTGGCCCGAACCCCCTACGGTGAAATTAACATGGAAACCTTGTATAATGTGTAAAAGTAAAAATTAATTATTTTAAGTTTTCTTTCCCCACCGCCCCCCTCCCCGGACCCTTTGGTCTGTTTTCCTTTGGAATGGTCACTACAGCACTTTCTGTAAATTGGCCAATAAAAACTTGTTTTGGAATCTAGCTGTGGGTCTCGTATTTGTGTGCGTTTCTGCAGTTTTTTTTTCCACATTTAAACAGGCTTGAGATTCCATTCAGCCAGTATTGCATTATTCATGTGAATAATATTTAATCTTTACTCCATTGTCTGATTATGAAAGTTTAGAATCTTATTATAAAAAAGTGTAAAAACTGCAATCAGTGCGAAATAAATGTGTGCAATCTGATTCCAATTATTTATGCAGAAATCACAGTTATGTTTTGCACGTTGGTGATTTAAAAATTGGTGATTCTGAATATTATGGCAAAAATATGGTCTTTAAACTTGCTTGTTAAAACGTCTGACTTTGGTTTAGTCATTTGTGGGGGGAAAAACCTCCAAACTCAATACTGAAGTTCTGTTTTTACAGTCTACTTACAACAGTATTTGAGCCACAAGCCACAATTTTTGAAAATGTCTCTAAGGACATTCATTTAATTGAATTCAATCATCCATTTACTCTCTAAACTACTTCTCCTCTTCAGGGGAAGGGGCGGCACTGATCCCCTCTGGATTACTTTTTATTCTTTCATAAAAGACTCAGTACTGTATCAAATAGGCTGTACAAGCACAGTAAAGCAAATATGAGAATTTTGTACATAATATCATTAACAGTATGCTTATTCTCCCTCTGCCCTACAGTGTTGTTATACAATCATCTTTGGTTATGTTTGCAGTTATATCACTAGTCATGATTCCTCTCTATATAAAAGCCATTCACACACTGTCAGGCTGGCGGCGGTTATTGTTAGTATTACTGTTATTATTCATAAGGTATATCATGGGGCCACAGCGGGGGGGGGCCTTCAGGAGAGAGGGGCCCCATCCTGCTGTGGGCCCCATGCACAAATCAAGCAAAGCAGTTTGCTTTATTGACTCTGCTCAACAGTGTCTTCTACGTATTGTACGGCAAAATAAGAGCACAGGCAAAGCTGCAGGCCGAGGTAAGCAAAAGCATATTATTAGACATGTCTTGGTTGTGTCCCTTTCTGTAGAAACTGGAGTTTGATGTCTGCGCTGCCTATTTGTAGCCGGTAAACTGCTCTGTCTATTCTCAGCATAAAGACCAAGGCTGCACTATTGTTGATGTGATTAATATTGTATGGTCCAAATGTCAAATAGAACCTCCCGTGTGCATGCTTGCCTTTTGGTTTGCGGCCTTTTTAAACGGTTCAGTGAACACTTTGGAAACCTGAACTGAGCTACAGGAGCACGTGCTCTCCATGGTGCTGAAGTGCTGCTCAGCTGGTCAGACCCGTCTGCAAATAATAATATAGTACCGCGATTGCTTTTAACATTCATTCGCTTGTTGAGACCGTACTGGTCCATTTGGGATATGGTGCCTATTCTAGATGATCACAACAGTAGGAAGCTATGTTTTTTAAATTATATTTTCAATGCAATAAGTTTGGATTTTTACAAAATATTCAGAACAATATTGATATTTTTCAAGTGGTCCTGACTTTGGGTTGGATCTTCAAACCTTAGGTTTTAACATTAAGGTTAGGTTTAGTCTACAGTAGCGCTGGCCATAAAGACTGTACTTGAATGAACAATTCAAATACCGGGTACGCACCGCCTCCAGGAACTAGCCATATGCTTGCGCTCAGATTCAAGATTCAAAGTTTGTCACGTGCAGTCACACAATATAACAACAGTGAAATGCTTTGTCTCCTAGGCTGTGCTACTATATACAACTTGAAATTCAATATAGAATTAAAATAAAATAAAATATTGCTAGAAATAAACATTGTACTTGTAGTGTATTTCTAAATCAGCCCAATCCAGTTTGGACAAAAGTATGTACAGACAGCTATATATATATACAAATACATAATGTATGTCAAAAGTGGTTCCATGCGTAGTGCAAGATGCCAGTTTGTGAGGGTGTACAAAGAGAGAGCTCATTGAGCGTTGGAGAGGGGGTGTGTGCAGGGGTCGGGGAGTGTTTGCAGGTATCCATTCTGTGGCAGTATTTAGGAGTCCGATTGCGTGAGGATAAAAGCTCCTCTTGAATCTCTCAGTCCTTATCCTGTGGCTGCTGAGGCGTTTCCCAGACCTCACTGTGGCTGCTCACTCTCTCCACTGGGGTCCCTCCTATCTGAAGGGGGGTGTAGCTTCCTTGCTGCCTCCTGAAGTCCAGCACCAGCTCCCTGGTTTGTCTACGTTCAGGGAGAGGTGGTTTTCCTGACACCACAGTGAGAGTCTGTCCACCTCGTCCAGGTAGATCTGGTCACTGCTGTCGGAAATCAGGCCCACCCATGATATGGAAGCCACATACCAAAGACTGCTGATCAAACAGAATGTCTCCATCTAGTGGATATTAGCAATGCATATCATTTTCAAGCCTGTGACAAATTCTGTTCATGTTTTACAGTCACACCTCAGCGCCCTGAGTCTTGCTCTATACGTCTTGCATGTTGTCAGGATACGCAGAGGTATTAATGATCCAATTTCTGATTTCAGCTTTGCGTCAACTAGGGATTAGCAGGATTTTTGAGAACCCAGCATTACTAAAAACCCCACTGGCCTTTCTGAAATCAGTGTAAATGAAGACCCGAGCGGCTTACTGCTTGCATAAACTGCCGGCAACACACCACCTCAATATTAGAAGAATTCAAATATTCACGAAAAACTTTTTATTTTCCTGGGTAGAGAGCAGAGCAGGGAAAGCCCCAGGCACCGTCACCTTCACTCTCGACTCACAAACAAAAATAGACTTTGGATTCTGGGGGGAAATGCCCTCACTCTATCAAACTACTCCAGTGCAGAGACTGCAGCATAACTATAAATATATGCATTTATACACTAATTTCCTTATTTATTTTACCCAGTTCTAAAGACAATCGAGCCACAAGAGAGTTGGACATGTTGCCTCATTCTTGTCATTGTTGCTTGGATGATGGCAGTCTGTGTCAAAGCTGCAAGGTTATGACGTCCCGTCAATCACGGAAGCATCCTGCAGGTGGAAGTTGAAGCGGCAGTATATAAATAAAAAGTCCAACTCATTTGAAACAGAAATAGAACACATGTATTCCCATAATGCATTATTTATTATGTTGCTCTACACTCCAAGGCAATGAGAATGAGGTTAAAGCCTTAATCGTAACTGCCACTAAAAGCAACAGTGATGAAAGGGCAACAAATGCAATGTGAGGATTCAGACGGTTTGATTTGCACACACACGGACAGATCTGCTCTCTGAGAAAGCCAGACCTCACACTAATGTATTTGTGGAAAGGCGAGCGTGAGATGTGAGCAAAGGCAGTGAACCAGAGATGGAAGCAGAGCTGCTTTCCCACAACAAAATACAGCCAGCCGTGTGATATTTGAAAGTAATAGCAGATGGCCACACCACGGTGGCTGCTGTGCAAAGGATTTGAAAAGTTCAACCATGTGAGCCTGTGCACACTGGAGAGTACGACGCCAATGCAGCAAACCATGGCCTTTAAGCCTGCCAGTGTCCTGAAGAATGACTCCAATGCTGAGCCAATGGGACTGTTTCATTTGTTTGGATTATTATTAACATTTGACTAGAAAATATGTGTTCCAGTAAAAATGGTCTGTGTGCACATCAACACACAGATGGCTCACGTGGCAACGAGACAGGGTGGGACTCACCTTCAGGCAGTGGGCGAGCTGCAGACAAGCAGCAGTACGGATGAGCTGAACAAAGTCGGCCACTGATTCTCTGCACATGTATGGCACTAGATTTGTGCCCCACTTCTGAGGGTGCATGGGGTATTTTGAACACAATAAAATACATTTTGTTAGTACATGCATTATATTTTGTAGAGGTATCATGCAAATAATTAAATTTGAGCTAAGCTAATTAAAATCGGGAGTTAAGTTAGCAAGTTAGCTAATGCAGCACAGGCTACCAGTTCGTAAAACTAACCTGAGGATGCAGTGCAGGGAACGCGAAAGTAATATTGATAAGGTAAGGTTAGTGTTGTGCACATCTGGACAATAAAAAAACATGCAAAATGTACAGCATTGCCAAACGAAAATAGCTCCAACATTCTCTACAAATGTGTGTAATGTCCAAGCACAGAATTTAGGCACAAATATAACTCCATATGCATCCGCCTCCGCCTTTGCAAGAGCCCTGCCAGGTCCCTGCCCTGCTCCTGAGCTCCCTAACTGGACTGCATGTGGCCTCCGAGCAGGCCCACGTGGTCCTGAAGAAATGGGCTAAAACAGTTACTGACATTCAGAACAGGAGAGGCTGCGCTCTTCCCGATAACTGGAAGAAAAAGGTGTGCGCAAATGGTAAAAAGGTATTTCACTCACCAAATATGCTTCCTCGGAACACGAGTCCTGTCCTGGAGAGAACGGTTTGGAACACTTTGGAAAAACACAATCATATTTGGCTCGGGACGGACACAACAGCTAGGAACTGAGAAAACCCATCCAAGTAAATACCTCCTAAATATCACAATTTATTGCCAAAACCTTTCCAACTCACCTGCAGGACAAGTACTGCTACCTTGCTTTGCGAAACACTTTGGGCAAGAAAACATTCCCAACCCTCAAATTACATTTAACCGATACTTCTCTTAAGATTCACCACATCTGTATATTGAAAGGCATTGTTGTGTAATCATGGTAAATTTAACAAAATGTCTTCTCCTCTGCAGAAGCAGGAGGAGGAAGCTGCGGCGGGTCGAGTAGCTGACACATTGGAGACCTTTTGCATTGATTTGAGAGATGAAGTGATGATGGCCGAAGTCGTTTGAGATGAGCTTCATGGTTCATTCTTGACCGTGGAAACCGTTTTGACAAAGCCATCTCCACTCAGGGCCGTCCCACGCGCTCGCTCCCGAGCTTCCAACCATATGACTGCATGCTGCGACGCTATGAGAGCAGAGAGAGTGAACCAAAACAGTTAAGTTTGCGGGCCGGAAAAACTAAACGACGAGCTAAAATAAGCTAAAACGCTCCGCTGAGCTGTGGGGACCTGACGAGTCCGGTGATAACTCTCTCTCTCACTTTGAGCAACCCCTTTCACATTATATGTAGCCACGTGATGAATTGTTCATAAAAGAATACATTGATTATAGCCATTTTGAGAATTTACTTTTAAGGCAACACAGATGAGAAGTCCTAGAGGTGCACACAGTGGTGGCAACTGAGCACACTCAATTTGCTGATGAAGACTGTGCGATGTGGTGGGAAAAGCTCCTTAACAAGCAAGTTACCTCCAGCGATGATCGTCTCCTCAGCTACTTTGAGAATGTCTCTTCTCCCTCCTCTACAGCAGAACATTCACAGCTTTCAAACCCACTAAGTCCCTTGCATAATCACCCCGGAAACAAACCCTCTTACTGATGTGGGATTACACGTCTGGTTTATACTGTCAAACAATTACAGCCCCTCACACTCCAGTGGCGCCACGCCACTTCCCTCTCAAGGACACCCCGAATTCATTTTGCGCTGAATGTGAGGCCACCATAAGAGTCGAGTCTGGAAAATGAGTTTGCCACGCTAAAACATTTTTTTTTAAAAATGAAGCGAATCGACTTTAAAAATAGCTGAACTTTAATGTTATATTAAAGGGGAACACTTTTACACTTGCTGCCAGGAGCTTTGGCACGTCTGAGAAAGTGACCCTTGATGATGTCACAGTGATGTCAGAGTTGTCTAGGCCTGGGATCTGCACATTTATAAAAGGAATCCAACATTAGCAGCTGAGGCAGAGTTTGAAAGAAGTGGGCATTTATTATTATTATTATTATTATTATTAGGTAGGAGGGTCTAATGAAAAGGTACTATTGGTTGCATCATGGGAAATGTAGGATCTGGAGGTTTTGTAACTTATCAGAGACTAAAGGTTAGCAGTAGAAATGATTAGTAAAGTCATCAAATAGTCAATTAACAGAGGATTAAGCAAATGAAAATCTGGTAATTAATAAGATGTTTAAGTTCTTTATCAAGTAAAAACCACCAAACACTCTGGTTCCAGCTTCTTCAGTGTGAACATTTGCTGCTTCTCTATGTTTTATATTAATGGAAATTGAACATGTTTTGGTTTGAGACTGAAAAAACAAGACAATTTCATAAACTAAACGTTTAAGTGGTTAATCATGGTCATTTGCACATTGGCCACTCTTTTGTAAAAATCTGTCCTTTGTGATCCCCCACAACTGTATCTGAGTTCAATATCCATTTAAAAACTCCCCTTCCATAGAGGATTGATTCTTTGTCCCTCTTCACAGTTTAAATTAGGCCGTAGTGTTGTAGTAACTGCAGATGACCAAAAGGTGGCAGCAAGAATGTAGCAAATGGTGACTCGATCTAGATCTGCTGATCAGTCTTGGGTGAAGGCCACATGTGTGGTCATTTTGCATGCAGATAGGGGTGCAGGGGACCGACTGATTGTGTATTTTAGACATTTTTAATTCATCAAAACTAGGTTATCATTTCTACGGCGCTCTCATTGTGTTGTTTGTGTTGACATTACATCTTGCACAACTGCATGTTCTTGCATCAATATGCAGTGAAAGAGGCATTTCTGTTAACATGTGGGAGTGCTCACACTGACATAGAGACATACTGTCCTTTTTACTGCAATAAAGCTGTCAAAGCCAGGAAAATAACACTAAAGGAAGCGCGGTTGTCCATTAACCCGAGGGTTGGTGGTTCGATCCCGGCTCCTCCTGTCCACATGTCGAAGTGTCCTTGGGCAAGACACTGAACCCTAAGTTGCCCCCGGTGGAGGCCAGCATGGCAGCTGCGTCAGCATCTGTGTGTGAATGGGTGACTTAGACTACTGTCAGAGCACTTTGGGAACAGCTGAAAGGCCATAAATCCTGCCTGTTATTGGCTGGTTTTATATTTATATTTATATAAGGTGTAGCGGGGCACAATGCTAAGGACACTGAACAGGCCAGTGGGAACAGAAGAAACAATAAGCTGCTCACTGACTTCACACAGAGTGTGAGCACAGATGTGGAGGATTATTAAAAAAAAAAAAAAGCCCAAAACGTTTGCTGCAGAGTCAATGGCTGCAGTGGCTGCAGTGTGTGTGTGTGTGTGTGTTGCTCTGGCGAGATTATGAGGTCATCCTCTCAGACAAGTGGTTTGTTGAAACTGCCAGTGTGTGTGTGCACAGACAGTATTTAAATACACAAAATTCAGACACACGAGAGTGCGTTGCATTGCCTGCAGACTGTGGCCAGTAATTAACCTGGGGCTGTGTGTGCGCACCCAGTTATATGTTATCACTAATTTTAGATGCACCCTTGCAGTAGGGTGGTTTGTTTTTTGCCTAATAGGCAGCAGGGTGACATTTGAAAAGGTTGAGACAGCAGGCGGGAGGTCCGGCTGGAAACCTCTGAAAATATTAACAAGCACACTCGATGGGAACTTCACAGAAGCATGTTTTACTTCTCACTTCCACTTTTATTTTAAATAAAAGAGAGAGAGAGAGAGAAAGTGACAATCCGCAAAGCAAAGTCCCGACTTTTATTCAATGGAATAAATACACCAAAAATAAAAAAATAAAAAAGTAGAGAATGCACAGAGGGAGACACTGATGGTACAGGGGAGACGGAGAAAAAAGATGAAAGATGGATAAGAAAAGGCACCATACTGTTATTATTGGGCCTCACACCGAGTTCCCCTACTGTGAGTGTGTGCAACAGCGAGATAAGAGCATGACTCATGCATACCCTCACACAGACTCTGAAGGCACCCAGGTAACGTTCAACACTAGCGCTGCTGAAAGCAGAAGTCAGCGTTCTGACCATTTATGTGCTCATTAAGCTGCGGTTTGCAAACCATCAAGAGGTTTTTGCCTCCGAATATTTTATTTTTGTACCTTGCTTCCATATATTCAGCAGTAAAAAAAAAAAAAAAAGAGAGTCTCCGTTATCTCCCCTCAGATGTTGGATAAGTACATAGCACAGCTGAAAATAGCCCTTCTTTCTTCACTCGTTCCACCATCACCTTCTGTATTTCCATTCCCACCTTTTTTCAATTTTCACTCTCTGCCGCCTTACAGCACCTGTCCTCCTTCACTAGTCCCCTTTGTCCCCCCCCCCCAAACTATTTCTAGCACCTTTTGTTCAAACACAGTGTTCAGGTAGCATTTAAACAGTGTTTGGCGCTCTGGACTGATAAAGGACACGAGAAGTCGATTAATAGACTTGATCAATGTTGTAAACTGCTTAAGTTACTCCTCAAGCAGAAACAGTGGACATTTGTGGGTTACAGCTTTTAAAGTGTGAGGATCTGATGTTTTTCTATGTTTTATAGGACTATAAATTGTTTGTCTTTGGGTTTTGGACTGCTGGTCAAGAAAATGAGCAGTCCTTTAATGGCTTTTTTTTAAAAAACCATTTTCTGACATTTTATCAACTAAACAGCTATGAAATCTATAAAAACGAAAGATCAGTCCTAGTTCAAATATACTAGTGTATATTAATGAGAACTCATTGGTCCTTGCTGATAAAAGTCATTACAGGAAGAATTTAAGAAGGAAGTCGTTTATCATATTGTAGGTGATCTTAGAGGCTTTTATGTCCTGCCAAAATTAAATCTCTAATTTACCGGCTCGAAAAATGTAAGCGTTTGAAAATGTTTATTAGTGGAACCATATATTACTAAAGTCACTGTCCTCTTACTGTCCTGCCATGATCAGAGTTCATAGAAATGTTGATGCACTTTTCATTAAATACTGTGGGTAAGGGTGCCCGGGACTTTGTTTGCCCTGGATCTTGCCTCTCAGGTTACATACAGCCTTGCCTTATTGCTGGGGGGTTGTTGGGGCAATATTAAGTTGAAATGGGTATTTTCAGACACACTCTTGAGACGAAAATAGGACCTGCGAAGCACACTTTTGGGTCTGCAGAATTTATTGAATCCGTTTTAATTTACAGTCAATATTGTCCTAAAATAAACTAGAATTTAACATCAATCAGAGACAGCAAAGCACAGAGCTCTTTGTAGTAAAGATGCAAATCCATCATCTATCAAAGAAGCAGGTATCTAATAAGGAAACGAAAGATGAAGTTGGTTTATCAATGTGTACATAGCATTTCTAGTGTCTGTATTTTGGAAATCTCAATGAATTTTAGTGTCACTTACTCAATTTGACTAAATTGTGCCCCACCTTTATCAAAATAGAAATGTGTAAAATAGTTACATTTCTTCCCAAAGTCAACAAAAGCAGAGGAGAAAATGTATCTTTGCTGTTGGTGCTGAGCATACAGTAGATGCAGTGGTCACATCCTTATCCTCTCTGTACAAATTGCTCAAATAGGTCAAACATTGTATACTTTGTGCTGTGAAGACATCTCCACATGTGATCTGGAGGAGAGACCAAAGTGTGAGGAGAAATATGAAATGAAAGCTTTTACAGGACTTACCAAGCAAAGCAGGCGAAGGGTTTTTCCTCCATGAATTATGGATATCTGCCCATCTCTGACGCAGGCAACCATCCTCCAACCATCCATCTCCCCCTGTCACGCTCCATATATGCATATGTATAACAGGTATGCACAGACGAGGGGAAAGGGAGGCAAGAGAAAAAGAATGAGGAAGGCTGGAGCAGAACGGTGTGATGGACAATTATTTTCGCTCTCCTCGTAGCTGAAACGCCTCCCGTTTACCTCCAGTCAAAGCTGGCGAGGCAGAAGATAAAGCTCTGTGATGGAAAACATGCTTTTGAGAAAAGGAAAACACGGGATGGGAGGAATAAATAGCCTGAGCAGAGCAGATTAAATAAAAAAAGGGAGGAGGAAGAGAAAGTTGGCAGACTGTGGTGGAGGAAGAGGAGGCAGTGGAAAAGACGGGTGAGATGAATTGAAGTGAAGCCTCACTGTCACGAGGCAGCTAAACATGGATCCAGCAAAGCCAGATCACTTTTAACCAGATCAAGCAAGACATCTGCTTCAACTTTTTGGACTTGTTCAAAAATCATTTAAAAAGGCCTGGCCCGTGCATTATTCAACAGCACTACACGCTGGTGCAGACACACGCTACAGCTGGGCATCAGCTGCAGAGCAGATCTCGTCCCTCTAGGCAGAGTCGCATATCAGTTATCCTTATTCCTTATCTTGTTCAATACACACGTTTGTGTCATTAAAGCATTAACGTTAGTGCTGGTCACCCCTCTCGCTCAAAAGCAATGCCTCTCAGATTACATCATGAGCGCCGGCTGCTCTCTGCTGCACATTCATGGATTTTCTGTTGGTCGTGCCAGGGAAAGCCACGCTGAGCTGAACTTTGATCACACAGCAGACTTTGTTCGGTGTTCAAAGCCTGCCCTGGGATGGGGAATCTAGTTTAGAGCCAGCTCACCTCGACGCAATACCAAAACCCAGCATTCGGGGCTTTGACAGAAGCAAAGAAAAAAAAAAAAAGGTGATTTTCTATCACAGTAGCCCTTTGTAATTTGTTACTGACATAATCAGTGCTGAGACAGTAATATCCATTAAAAATGTTTGCATCACTGAAGTAAGACAGGAGGAAATGGACCGTTGGCTATGTCCCGCCACCCTAGTTACCGTTGCTACGTCCGTCACACTTTGCCCATTCACGCAGTTTTGTTCCAGTTTGCAGTGATAACGGTGGCAGAAATGATGGCTGGCGTTGGCAGATTAGATTAGTGGTAGCTAATGCCAACACTCCGATTTGGTTGAAAACCTAGATGAAAAAAAAAAAACAGTAAAAAGTCAACCGATTCATTTTCGAACAAAAATGCTGTTAGGTCTTAAATACACAGACACACACACCACATGATATGTTAAAAGCCCAAGCCCAGTTGAAGACCTGGAAATGAAGAAGTGTATTGCAGGGTAGAGCTGGTAAGTCCTGGTATTGTAGTGCAGTATTATATACAGTTCTAATTAAATGTAATTTGTTCCAAGAAAGCGAAACATACTTGAAAAGGCAACACGGTGGTTTGATGTACAATTTAATGTTCATATTTTAACGCCGTTTCACTTTTACAAGAATAAGGAGGAGAAAGCCTTTGGCAAATGTAACCATATCTAGAGTGAGTTTGACTGACGAGTTTGACTTCCCAAAACCAAATAAAGAGCAGAATTAAGATGGAATTACTACTCTGTACTTTGATATTCTAGCACCTTGTGGGATCAGTGGATGTTCAGTCCTGAACAGGTATTTTCTTACACAACCTGTAAGATGGAATGCCGTTATGGTTGTCATGTTGTTAGCCAACTATATTATTTTAGTTGACCAACATGCATTTGGAAATAAATCCAGGCTTCTACTGTAAATTGTTTGCTCGTTAGGTGGGATTGCTAATGTTTGTGGCTTACATTAGAGCAGATAAACATAGTTCAGTTTAATACATTCCTGACACTTTTGCTCACGAGTTTGGTTTTAGAACGATAAGACGCCAACATCCAAACACTTTAGAGTCCGAGTCTCACGCCTACCAGAACACCGCTTCAACATGTGGAGGATTCAAGGTTTCGCAGGTTTGACATGCCTAGTTACAGCCTCAAAAAGGTATTAATAGACAATCAACGTTCCGGGATTTGGGTTTAGAGATTGGTCAAATAAGATACCCCAGTTTCGAGTATCATCAATTCCAGGACATTAGAGGTTTTGATCAAAGAGTACAGAAAGCAAGGCAGTGGGAGTTTAGTTCAGTTTATTCTTATTCACATTTAAAATATTCTCATGGCAGCACATTCTTCCGCCTATACCTGCGAGACATCCTGTCCCGCAGACAAATCTCAAAATCAAAAGATCTCCTCAGAAAATTAAAAAAAAAAATCATCATCTTCATAAGACCAATATTTTCAGAAGTAAATCATGGATAAAAACCCACACGAGGGCAAGATGGTGGAAGAAAAAGATAGAAAAGCAGCATTTAAAACTTGGGTGTCGGGGGCGTCTTCCGATGTGACAGAAGTGCCGTGTGCTTGTTTTTTGTGTGTATCGTCTCGGAGCAGGCAAGTTAGCAGTTGAAGACGCAGCTTCACCTTCAGGTCAGTCCATCAGCATTACAGGAGCTGGAGAGCCGACAAACATGATGGAGGTTTAAATCAAACTGGAGCGAGTGACGAGGAGACAGAGGAGAGAGAGCGAGCGAGAAGTTCAAACCAGACTGGAGCTGTGTTGTTTAGCCTGCAGGTGGTAACTGCCTGCTTGTCAGCGGGTTGTCTTCTCACTACAGACAGACAGGACTCTGTGCACTCCTGACACACACACACACACACACAGTATACATGTAATCCATGTGTGCTGCACTGTGTACACAGCAACAAAAATAGAGCTGTGTGTGGAGCTTCTCCCTCCCTCTCCTGTGGCTTGGAGGGACTGTTGCGTCTCCACAGAGCCTGCTGTGTTGTTTGGAATATAAATATAAATACCAACATGTTTCCGAGGAGGCTTCCATGGAGTCTGTGCAGAACAGATGTCTGTGTAAACTGTCGCCCAAAACCACCGCATTTAAGGCCTTTCAAACTGAGGACATGTGGTATTTCAGGAAACTGGATTGAAGCATTCTCTTTTAAATCTCTTCATTTCATTCATCAGCTCCTCGAGTCCTCTGTCCAGGAGAAAACCAGCAGTCAGCGACAAGAACAAAGAAGGGGGGGGGGGGGCAGAAGATAAAAACATCCACAATGGAAACCCCCCAACTGTTGTAAACAAACCCCCCTTGCAGCGCAATCACCGCCACCTGTTCGTAGTCAATGTCATCGTCCGCATCCTCAGCAAATGTCTGATGTTAGGATTAAGTTCAGATAGGAGGCTGGTTACCATAAGAACAAATGGGCCTTTGTTTCTTCCCGTGTGTGTGTGTGTGGGGGGGGGGTGGGGGGGGGGGGTGTCACTGGTACTGGAGGTAGTTCTTGAGAGTCTGCGGCAGTGGGAGTGTGTCGATGTGATGGATGCGCTCTCTACCCAGAGCCCGCCGAGCTACCCGTCTGCACAGGTCCATGAGGGGGAGGGGCTCCGCTGTGAGGGACAAAGGGAAAAGACATGGTGAGGGTCCCAACAGTGAGCACAAGGCTTCCAGTTTTTTTGCACTTGTAGCCGACTTTTACACTGGAGTCAAAGTATCGTGGTACTGAAGCCAAATGGACGCCTGCTTTTGTCTCTTCTATAAAGCATGGAGTGTGCGACATGGCTGGCTTCATGGTGGTTGTCATTCGGACATGACAGCAAAAGAGCAATAATGTTCGTGTAATATTTGCCACCTGCTGCTCGAGAGAAGGGAGGCATCACTGCTGAAAAACAGCAGTGAATGGACAATTTAACAATGTAAAAGTTAAAAACCATTTGTTGCTCAAGCCCGTTCAAGCCTTTTGCAGGACCACTGTGACCGTTCACCTTTAACGTGTTACTGTGAATCCACTAATACATTTTCTCCTCAATTACACCACTTATTATTTTGGCAAACAAATCCTGCTGCCTGTACTTTATAAAGTCCCACAGTGCAAAAGCATTGAATGACAGGATGTTAAGTTTAGTTCACATGCTGGTAAGTAAAGAGTTTTTCTGGATATTCATTTATTCATCTTTGCAGAAGACATGAAAGAAAACTGAAAATAAGTAGGGGGACAGATTATTACTGTCGTTATAGGAGTTGGTTTTTTTAATCGGACATAATTCTGACTGTATGACCGTGATCTTAATCAGGGGAAGAAAACATGAATTTAGTTTCTCTGTGCAATGAACCTTGTGCTGCTGCAGCCTTTTCATTAATCTGACAGAATACAATTCAGAAGTGACAGACTCATTACCAGGTCCAGCCTAGTCACGTACACAAGAGTAACTTGGATGCCTATTCAGAACGGCGGGCAGTGGAGTAGACAAAAGGTGGTTGACATTTATTTTTTCCAGGTCTCGATTTGATTTACTGTTGCTCTATAATGCTATAACCCTGCATGTATCTTAAAATCAAGCCAAAACAGAAGCAGCAGCTAATATATTATTAATTTAAATATTTACACACAGACATGTCATCACTATTGTTAATATATGGCAGCAGAACATCTTCCAACTTCCCTCCCAACAATTTTGGAAGCAAGCAATGTCTACGCATGTCAGACAGAGACCGACTCTAAACTGCTGTCCCTTTACGGATGTCAAGCTGCTCCACCTGGATGCACCATCTGCTAGGGCTGAATTCCTGCTGTTCAGAGTGCACTTACACACTGTGCGAAGGACATGTGCAGGGGCATTTACACTTGCATACAAGCATAATACACACAGGCTAGAGATTGAAGAGAAAAGTTTGAGATATATATTCCAAAAAAAAAAAAATACAGCAACCCCACACACGCTTGTAGCCATGATGCCATGACTTACTAATGGACTGACCCTGAAATGCTTGCATCAATAACTTATAGCATCAAGGCTACGAGTGCGATTTTGAATCCGTGTTTAGTCTGCAGTCGGGCTGCTTAACTCTGCATGATGTGTTTTTTTTTATGTTGGTTCTCTCCATATTTTGCACAATAAAAATACATTTGCTACTGCAGATGAAGGGGTTGCTTGAAACACACACTGACATCTTACATCACACACACACACAGCATTCCAAACAAGCGCCCTCTGACTGATTGAGCCGTTTCTCTCTGCAGTCTATTTAAAGTGCACCACAAACTGAGGCCCCCTACCAAACAAATAAGAGGTAAATACGTGACGTCTAGCCTGAACCGTGTTCATGGAACCGGAGCAAACCGAGCCTGTCAAGAGACCTCGGGCATTCCTCTGGGCATGGACTGCTGCCCTGGTAGCTACATGGCCACTAGATGGTGAACACACAAATACAGCTAAAAGGAAACCGGAGCTGGTCTGATGTGGGGATTAGACAAGAATCAAATAATCATCAGCTTACATGAAGATCAAAATTAAAAGCAGATCAGCACTGAAATCTTCTCTTAACGTGCCCGTTAGAAGTAACGATGATGCACTTTGCAGCGATGCATCCGTTTACAAAATTCCCATGCTTCGCTTTGTGCTGCAATTGAACAAGTGAACTTGTGCGGGAACATCTCACTGAATTCCTCTGCTGCGGTGTGGTAAGTGACCTTTTGGAACAGCGGCAAGGGGAAATAATGAAACCCACCAGTGAACAGCAGCCGACAGGGTGTAAAAAAAATTGCAGTACAGCTATCTCAATTTATTTGACTGCCATGTGCTTAATGAAAAGCCTTTGTAAGAGCACCTTGGGGACAAGTGTGGATTCATTTGCAGCCACATCAACATGGTAAGTGCCCAAATGTGCAGTGTGCAATGACACTGTGCAGCTGAAAATTCTTCATAGCAGCTAGAAAAATACTTTGCAGGACAGTCACATCCCTCTAACCTCTTATTACCCTCCGTCTGCAGAGGCAAGCCCATGCTTTAGCACATCAGCTTACAAGATTAGGAACTAAGACTCATTCAACCAGTAGTACAACCACATCTCCCCTCGATTCACCCAGCACCTTGTGACCGTCTGAACTCTGCTCTGAATAAAAGACTTGGATCACACTGTTGGTGCACGTGGAGCCACTGTGGAATTAAGGACCCAGAGATTTACCTTCTGTTGGGCCTAACTGTACTTATCAGTCAGTATACCCTAACCAGTACAGCCCCAGCACACATATAGGTAGTTCCCATAGTAACCAGCCCTGCACACCACCGCTGTGATACGTCAGTGTACTAGTGAGTGTATAGTCACAGACGCATCATCTGTTACATGCACTGTATGGGTCTAGATTTCTGCCTGCATTGTTGCCAATTTAAGTGCTTGTGTTACACTGCTAAATAAGTAGCTTTATCGCAAGAGACTCCAAAACAAGAAGACAGCTGCACATTCACGCCAAATTACATTCTAAAAAGCATAACATAAAATGGACTGGGGTTAATTGGCAAAATTGTGCACGGAAATCTCAGTATGCTAAAAGAGTCTACTTTTAACTTATGCCAATTATGATGTGTGTTAGCATTCTGTGGAAAGTACTTTATTAAGCCTCCATTTGGCAGCCTCTCAGAAGTGCAAATATTTACTGTACATTTAATCCTTATTATACTTGTTTTCTCCTCCAGTGTTGTTCCTGTCAAGCTACTGCACCTGCCACGATCATAAAACCAAGACAAATCCATCCAACACTTTTATTAGGAGTCAAAGTAAAAAAGAGGACTGCTTGCAGTAACAAGATTGATGCTACCGCAGACAGTAGTATTACTCTCTGACAGTGCTCTCCTCGGGGAGGAGATGACGTGGTGATGCTACAAATTTGCTGAAAACCAGCCAATCCCTGCTGGCACAAGACGGTCTCCATGGTAAGGGTTGCCTGGGGCGACAAGTGGTCCTGTCAGACAGTGGTGATGAGCAGACAGGAAGTGCACACTGCCTATCAACTGCAGAAATTGACCAACAACACTGCTAATTGGTTTAAGTTGTGATTAAAAAGCAGTTTCAGGCTAGTTCTGCTTGCATGAGAACATAAAGTGGTTAAGAATTGCCCTGAAGTATGCCTATTCTATTTCACAAATTATATAAGTTCCCCCAAAAACACTCGCTGCCCTTTTTATCCATTCTGTTTTGGTGTTAGTTGAAGAGGTTTTAAGTATCTCATTCATTAAGTTCATATAAGCTTTAGGGGTATTTTTCCTACGAAGGGAGCTCCAACACTAACTTGACATGTATAATTTCAGAGTATTTACATTACATGTTCTTTCAAGTCTGTGTAATGATCAACATAGAAATCAGCTCTCCCTTTCCTCCCAACCACTCAAGTCTTCTTTGTCACACTTTGATTTATGGCACACTAAAGTGTAGACTGAGTGTGGGAAAGTGTGGTTAAGGACGACTGAGCGCCTGATGCAGCGTTGGACTACAGAGGCCCGCAGACTTGCAGGCGCACACACCTACCTAACACGTAATCGAGAACCAAGTGGAGGAAGAGAAGGTGAATTTTGGGATGGTGGCGTGCCAGTTAGTCTGCCCTCACTCAGGTGAGATGGCCAATACGCAACCGGTGATAGTTTCCGCAAATGTCCTCTACTCGTGGATAAATTCTCCAGTGAATTTATGTGGGCATGTGCCTTTACATCGGCTCACCATGAGAGACAACACGACCCAGTTATGTCCTACTTAGAAATAAGGGGTAAGACAGGTCCATATTTTTGGCACATGTTCCATTTTACTG
This sequence comes from Gadopsis marmoratus, assembly GCA_036023855.1. Classification (NCBI taxonomy): domain Eukaryota; kingdom Metazoa; phylum Chordata; class Actinopteri; order Centrarchiformes; family Percichthyidae; genus Gadopsis; species Gadopsis marmoratus. The sequence continues at coordinate 51,932 of JAVQJF010103769.1, forward strand.
TTCATTTAACTCCTCCCTCTTCATTACCAGAGATGTACCTTGGTAACAGGCAGACTCCCGGCCATGCTTTATCTAATAGATTTGCATAAAACTGCTGTCTGACCTACTTTTAAGATGACAGGTGAATGTGTCTTGCATATACAGCCCTTAAGATGCAGACACATCTCCGGTCCAACAGGTCAAAGGGGAAAAAAGGGAGGAGAGGAATATTTTTAGGGACGGACAGAATTAGATCAATGATGAAGATATGAATGAAGATTAAAGAAAGGGGGGAAATTGGAGCAGAAGAGTGAGGCAAGTACCATGAAGGACACAAGAGTCGCTCTGTACTTAATTGGAAACTCCGGTCCAAATTGAATCGTCCACTCAGAACGGAAGCCAATTTCTCGGTGAACTACTGATTCCAACCACTGCCGATATCTGACTTCCCATTACCTCGCACCGCCAGGCTAGTGAGTTCCAGACAACATGGACTGCCATCAATTTGGTCCCTGCTCCTCCACTCTTCTTAGGAAATAGAGGCTAAGCAGACATGATTATAAGGAAGAGCGCTGCAATACCAGCGCGAGCGCGCGCACACACACACACACACACACACACACACACACACACACAGAGAGCTGTGACGACAACACTTCTCCATGGAGAGATTTCAGGGCTGGGATTCGACATATTTTTGATACCAACAGCAAATTCGCAACCTGTCAAATTCTTTGTAAAACAAATATGTAAAATTCCCCACACCTTTTCTCATGGTTTGTACTCTTGTTTTTCCTAGTTGTTCATCTTTACCCTTTTCTTCGTGTTGCTTAGTGGTTGGCCAGTAAAAGCACAGCCGCTGTAGTTTGGCTACATTTGGTGTGATGCTAGAAAGGAGAACGTTAAGATGACAAAGTAAGGAGAGAACATGCCAGGAGAGCTTTGTAACAGAACACAAACATGATAAATTTAAGTGAGCCAAAAACAAAAGATGGAAAAATCTAAAATCTCCAATCCAAAAATATAGCAGGCTTTCTTCATTCAATCACCATGTTTTGTTAGCTGGCACAGAATTTGTATCACCACTGTTCTATAACCAACTCTATCTGTCCATAAAAAGGTTAGATTCAGTTAATCAAAACTGGTTAAATTAAACCGACAGGAAATGGATGCATCACCAGCCCTATTTTACCTACAAATCTTTGCTAAGAATAAAGATATTCATGCTTGTTTGCATGATCTGTGTGTTCAAAAGCTGCACTCACTTCACTAAAGTGACTTAACATCCTGACTTATCCTGCAATCTTGGGCCCTGTCCTAAAAAAAATTTAAAAAATAAATAAATAAATCAAATCAAATTTTATTTATATAGCGCTATATCATAACAAAGTTATCTCATAGCACTTGTAAATATAGAGCAAGTTCAAGCCAACTCTATATCTACAGACCCAACAATTCCACCATTTTGTGGGTCACTTTAAAATTTCTTGTAATTCCTGGTTGTTTTTTCTGAACTTTGTTTTGTTGTCTGTGTTCGTCTCATATTTTTACCTATTGTCAGTTTGCAGGTGTAACATCGTTGGCTCTCTGAGTCCATCCTGCAGTAAACTGGGAGGGATCTGTGAATGTAAACCCAATGTGATTGGCCGTTGCTGTGATACCTGTGCACCACTGACATTTGGCTTTGGGCCAGACGGATGCAAACGTAAGGATCTCTTACAACCAAAATTAAATCAATCCAAAAACACATCTGAAATGAGTCAACAAGATGAAGCAGATAAAGACAATTCTACAAAAAGACAATCTTTCTGTAGTTTGTATATTTTTAAGACAAATTAATGAAAATCAGTCTATTATAATTGTTCCCCCACTGTTTTATTTGTAGCATGTGAGTGTGACCCTCGTGGTTCAATGTCGGAGCTGTGTGATCAGGTCAGAGGTCAGTGTGCTTGTCGGTCAGAGTTAACGGGTCGACGCTGTGATCACTGTCAGATGGGATTCTGGAGTTTCCCATTCTGTCGACCCTGTGAATGTAACGGACTGTCGGAGATGTGTGATGAAGAGACCGGAGAGTGTCTGAAGTGTAGGGACCACAGCACCGGACCAAACTGTGACAGGTTTTATATCATTTTTGTACACACACACACACACACACACACACACATATATACACTACTCAAAAAACTTAAAAGGAAATCCTTTTAAGCACATTACCCAATCCATACCAGTATAGATATGCAGCATTATTTTTCTTCCCATTGAGATCTGATGTGTTCTCATGTTTTTGAATCTTGTAAAACTGGATCTTCTTTATCTTGTGAAATCAGTACATACAGTCCTGTAGATGTTCTGGTTCTGATTGCACACCCATGTTGCTGATGCAGGTGTATATGGGGTTATTATGGTAACCCTATCTCCAGGCAGCCCTGTCAGCCCTGCCTGTGTCCAGACGTACAGAGCAGTGGACGATTCTTTGCCACTTCCTGCCAACACGACCCACAATCACTCAGTCTGACCTGCAATTGCAGGGAGGGGCACACAGGTAGGAGCTGACCTCTGTGCCTCACATTTTTACCTGTCTACATACTCAGGTGAGTTCCTCTCCAGGATTCAGTTTTCTGTAGGCAACCAAACAGAGCACTGATATTGGACAATATTGAGAAGCAAAGGTGACACTGGAGACCAGTATCTGATATGCAAACAGACACTTTCTCATTGCATTTGACCTCAGAGATGCAGACAGGTGTCAGACAGTAGTGATACTGAGAGACATTGTTCAGGTGTGTCAGAGGGGTCAACAATAGAGGGTAGCAGAGAGTCAATTTACCAATGAGAGAGAAAGGCATTGTTAAGTTTATGTACATAAAGGTTTGCTAAATTTTCATCAATCATTTGAACACAGTGAATATGTACCAATAATAATTAAAACTGACTCTCTCAGGGCCACGCTGCGACAGATGCAGCCCTGGTTTCTATGGTGACCTGGCATTGCCAGGTGCCAGCTGTGAGGAGTGTCCCTGCAACAGAAACATTAACCTGGATGACCCCAATGCCTGCAACAGCCTGACGGGAGAATGTCTGCATTGCCTTCACAACACGATGGGACCACGTTGCCAAGACTGCAAACCTGGTTACTACGGCAATGCCCTGGACCACGACTGCAAGGGTATAATATAATGATGATAATAACAAAAAAAAATTTTTCATATAGCACATTTTCTACAGAAAAGTTGCAATACAATGTCTATTCATCCATCCATTTTCTGCCACTGGGTCACCTTCTATTTGGACATGCCCAGAAAACCTCCACATGGAGGGGACCAGAAGGCATCAGAATGCAATGCTGAACGACCTCAACTGACTCCTTTCAATTCAATTCAATTTTATTTATATAGCGCTATATCATAACAGTGTTATCTCATAGCACTTGTTAATATAGAGCAAGTCTAGGCCAACTCTACATGTATAGACCCAACATTTCCACCATGAGCAGCACTAGCAGACAGTGGCAAGGAAACACTGCCTTTAACAGGCAGAAACCTCGAGCAGAACCAGTCTCTGGGTGGGCGTCATCTGCCTCGAGCGGTTGGGTAGAGAGAAAAAAGAAGATATGGGGGGGGGGTGTAGAGTGAGAGCAGGATGAAAGACAGAAGATATAAAGCAATGGCAGCTACAATGTTACTGATGTTAAAATAAACAACCAATAGTATCAGCAGCACAACAGGTATACTAATAACAGTAGCAGCATCAGGCGGTGCGCATCCACTCGACCAGACCTGTGTTCTTTCAACATAAATGAGCAGTGGTTCTCCTCTGAGCTCCTCACCATGACTCTAAGTCCAGATGCCATGCAGAGGAAACTTTTTTCAGCTCCTTGAATCCACCATCTCATTCTTTCAGTCATTATCCAGAGACCAGAACTACAGCTGTTGACTGGTACAGAGATCCACTGGTGTATCCAGAGCTTCACCTAGATGATCTGCTCTTGCTGAACCACTGCAGTCCACTACAGTGTCCACATTACTGCAGATACTACTAGAGCCTGATCTGACCTTCATCTGACCCTCAGTGGTAAACAAAACCCTGAGATACTTGAACTCCTTCGCTTTGGGCAGTGACTCACTCCAACCTGAAGAGAACAAACCACTGTTTTCCAGCAGAGTATCATGACTGAATCTTGCTGCATCACACTCGCTTGTAAACTGTCACAGTGCTTGAGGTCACAGTCTGATGAAGCCAAGGTTATAAGGTGCCAAGTGGTGATCAGTTGACAGCTCTGCACCTCTGTTTAACCGAGTGTCCAAGACATACAGCCTCAGGACTGAATATACAACCACAAAGTCAATCATCGATATTTGGCCTCAGGTGTCCTGAATCCAGGTACAATTATCAACCCCTTTATGCTCCAACATGGTGTTAGTTATTGACAATCTATGACTAGTACAGTCAGGTTCAGATCAGGTAGGGTTAGGTTATTCCTAATCACCCCTCCATTATTGCCCATGTGAGTGTTAAAGTCTCTATATTATGTATGTAATATATTTATTGTGTATTTGTCAGAGTGCTTCTGTGATCGGCTGGGGACAGAGGTGATTCAGTGTCCTGTGGGGAGCCCCTGTTTCTGTGATTCGAGGACAGGACAGTGTCCCTGCCGGACGGCGGTAGTGGGCATCCTCTGTGATGAGTGTGAGGACAGATACTGGAACCTGAATGGAGGGTTGGGATGTCAGCCCTGCAGCTGTGATCCTGTTAACTCTTTCTCCGACATATGCAACAAGGCAAGACCACTACCTGCCATAGAGACTGTACTGTTCAAAAGTGACCACAGGCTCAGAATAATTATTCTGTATTTACCTGACAGAGAACAGAATCATATAAAGCACTCTTAATGTTTCCTTGTTAAGATAAAAAAACATGTTGCAATGTGTAATTTTAAGGGATAAAACAAGAGATTTTATCCTCCATAAATCAGTAAGTTAATTTTATGCATATAGCACATTTCCAAATCAGATGTTAAAGTGTTTCACAATAAAAAAAACACATAAAATAGAGAAATACTGTAAAGATAATAAATAATTATTTACTACTGCGTAGGTCAATTGATGATAAAACATTTACTGAATGAAGCTGTGATGCGTTTAGGTGACGGGGCAGTGTCCATGTCGTGTTGAATTTGGAGGGAGACAGTGTGACGAATGTGGGGAAAATTATTTTGGGAATCCAGACCTGCAGTGTATCTGTGAGTGAAAACACAAACACACCTCTAACCCATTGTCTTACCCTCTCTGTGACAGAGCTCCAGGTTCCTTTTATTTATAGTCAAAATTTCTCATTCTTAGCTTGTGACTGTAACATGGAGGGAACTGAACAGCCGTCATGTAATCCTGAAACCGGCGAGTGTATCTGTCGGATCGGCGTCACCGGTATCTTCTGTGATGAGTGTGCCAGCGGCTACGACTCAGCATTCCCAGCATGTGAGAAATGCCACCCCTGCACCGCCCTCTGGGCCAAAAATGTCACTGATGTCCAGCGAGCCGCTCAAAGGATGAGAACCTTCATCCCTCGTCACAGTGACGATCTGCGGCCCAGAGACAGTCACCACAAGAAATTGATACTGGAAATGCTCTCCAAGTTGGACAGCCTCTTCAACCTGACAGGACTCTCCCCATCAAAGGTGGAGAAGGTGGAGAAACTGTGTGCAATGATTGGGTAAGATTCTCAGTTATTAACTTGTAAGAAAATTCTGTAACTTTACAGCCTCACAGTAACATCAGCAAACACAAAGTAACACTGTCAAGAGTTCATTAAACAACAAATGTCTACATGGCCCATGGTGTTAACTTGTTCAACTGTTGGTTTGACACTGTAACAGAGTTACTACTGACCCTGTGTGTGGTTAAAATGTAAACACTAATCAGTATTAGCATGTGTCAACACTGGTGTACAATGTCAGATAGTAACATACAGAAACCTAGAATTACAGAGGAGACTAGGGCTGTCTTCAGACCAAATCAGGTGCTGTGGTGTTAAACACCAGTCCCCCCATTCATTTGAACATGAATCGTACATTTAGACTGCATCGGTGGGGAGCTAGCAGTGTAGAACAAGAAATCATGATAATGAATTGAGAGATCAGTCAATGAAGAGTTCATCTTCTTGGTTTTGATGACAGACTTTTGGTCATTTTATGGCTGTACATATAGAGCTGGTCTAGACTTGCTCTATATTAACAAGTGCTATGAGATAACTGTTATGATATAGCGCTATATAAATAAAATTGAATTCAACTGAATTTACCTGTTAATATGATAAACTGAAATATTCTTCCATTAATTGATGTTCTGAGGTTTGGAACTCTTATCTTGTTTCTGTTTTGCTTTGAAAGTGTCACAGTTGGGGCGGGGGTGGGTCAGGTTCCCATTTAGTCTCATTTGCCCTCTGCTCTGCTGGTACTTAAGCTCAGACTCAGCCAGAGCTTGTTTGTGACCACTTACCTGTTCTTTGGATTCTGTCTCTGCCTACTCCCCGCCTGTTTGATCTGCCAGCGTTATTGCTTCTGTGTATGATCCACTGCCTGCCTCTGGACCCTGTCTCTCGTCAGGTCTCATCACTGTTTGGACTTTTTATACTCTGTCTTTTCTGAGTAAAATACTTAGCTGACTCCCGTGAATCTGTCTCCCGTGTGTTCCTGCAATTGGGTCCTACTGTACTGATGTGGTTACAGAAAGTAACTTATTTTGTTTACTGATGCTATAATACTTTATAAAAACACTGTGTTGTTGGTTGTGTCTTCTTCTAATGTTAAATATAAGTGTCGGGCCTTCCATTGATGCACTTCTGTAGGTTTTAAGTGATTAAACTTGTTTTTATAGGATGCTGTAGGTCTGTGCTCTGTAAAATGTTGAAATCTAATAATCATTTTTAAAATTTGTCTTCCTCACAGGCAGCTGAAAGATGCCATCGACCCGAATGTGATCCTAATCAACCCATCTTCTCTCCTCAACACCGAAATTGACAACATTTATCTGGAGTTCAGGAAGCTGTTGAACAACCTGAAGGAGAAACTTATTGAGGATCCTAGCAATGAAGATGAATACCCGGAGGGTACAGAAATATTGTTCTTGTAATATTTTTACTTACCGTTTGCACCTGGGGTCCTGACTGGTGTGGTAGATCGCGGCCTCTATTGATCTTGTGCTGCCATGATTAGTGCCTCTGTGCTGTCTTTCGGTCCAGCCTTTTCCAGCCACTTCTTCTATCTGCTGGTGGTACATGCAGTGCAGGGGTTTGTCCTCCCATGATATCCTCCGCTGAAAAAACTGGCAAAAGGTATACATGGGTTGCACCACCCAAGCTGCTAGTGATTCCAGACAGCCGAATTACTACGTGTATGCAATATGTACAGGGCGCCCCCATCTTACCCCGTCCAATCCTCTCACCAGACACTTCTGGTCAGTCTTCCTTGTCAGATTTTCGGTTTCTTGTTCCGTGTCTGTCTTTTTCGAACTCCGTCACCCTGCGCCGCTGTCATTCTCTCTCGTTCGTTCGACGTCTTTACCCCCTCCCGGTCTTTTAGCCAGCATCCCCCCACATCTGAGTGGCCTGGGCTGCAGAGAGTCGCTGCTCGCCGACAGATGCTGAGCGCTGGGTAGCTCTAGAGGAGAGAGACAGGCAGAGCTGAAGCTTCTGGAGGAATAAATACTCGGAGACCCAACACCGGATTCTGTTCTGATCCGGAGCAGTTTACTGGCGGGAGGAGAGCTCAGAGTTTATTTGAAAATTTTTGGGATTCAAAAGTGAATGTATTTTCACTCTTGCTTCTCAACCTGTCTGCAAAAGTGAGCTGCGGAGGTGTTGACCTCTCTGTGTAGTCTCCCTTCATCCATGTTGACTGCTGCTAGAGTTGATCTAGACTTGCTCTATATTAGCAAGTACTATTAGATAACAGTTATGATATAGCGCTATATAAATAAAATTGAAATTAATTCAACAGGTGGGAGAACTGACAGGGCTGAAGGAAAAAGCAGAACTCAGACCTAGCGTAGGGACCAGGATGTGACACACACTCCAGACAGTTCGTATTGGCAGTCACACCTCCTCCACTCTAGTGCTGAACACCAGAGACCCCCACGGCTGTGTGTTCAGCCCCCTCATCCTGTACACCCACAACGGCAATCCCAGACGTGGAGAAAACTCTGTTGTGAAATTTGCAGGAGACACTAGCATTATTATTTGAGTTTTAGGTTTCTGGGGATCAGCATCACAGAGAACCTGTCATGGAGATCACACATCACAGATGGTAAAGAAAGTTCAGAAAACACATTTGAGGAACAGAGCACAAAGTATACTTAAAGACAATACACACCCCAGCCATGGCCTGTTCACTCTGCTGCCATCTGGCAAGTGACAGACGTATCTGCTGTCGTACCACCAGACTACAGAGCAGCTTCTTTCTCAAGCTGTGAGACTTCTCCCTCATCTTCTGCATCTTCTTCTCATGACATCGAACTTTACACTGACATTGCACATACTTTCTTGATGTATACATGTGTAGGTATACTGTATGTATATAACTAACTGTGTATATTGTTTTATTTTATTCAAATTAAACTTCACTTTTGTAGAGCTGCTGAATGAGATCCAGAAGCTTCATAAAGTCTTCATATCAGATGGGAAGAGGGTGGGAAATGCCAACAAAGCTCTGGAGGACTCCATGGACATAAGACAGGAAGTAAAACACAAACTGAGTATGTGCAGCAGAGGAGCCCTGGTGCCACTGGAGAAGAGGGTCAAAGAACTCAGTGCGGTTGACCTCAACCAAAAGGTGAGCAAAGTCACACGGCTCACACATCAACCAACCAGAGGTACGTATGAAGTAGCTCCTGTATTTTTATGAAGACTTGTCCTCAGCATGTCTTGATGCTGTGTGCAGCAGCATCGGCTAAAGCGGGATATAAATCGTAAAGGTCAGGTGACTGATAATCATAAAGTGATTAATAATCACTGCCAGGTGAAAGAGCCTCTTCGTACCTAACCCTGCGTGTTGTGGTCTGATGCAGATCTGTGGAGAACCAGGTCTGGAGGATTGTTCTGGATGTGGTGGAGCTCTGTGTGTTCTGGATCTGGGAAAAAGGAAATGTGGAGGTCCAAACTGTGACGGAGTTTTTCCTGTCAGTCAGAAAGCTTCAGAGACAGCCGAGAGAGTGAGGGACCAGCTCATCACACTCCCAAACAAGCTGCAGGAGTCCAAGAAAAAGGCAGGTTTACACTGAGATGACTGGGAGGACTGGTGCTGGTAGAGACTCAGAGATCCAGTCCACTTCATGGGATTTTAATAAGAGGGTCAAGATAATTTGAAGAATGTCGTTTGAATCCTAACTCCTTTAAATACTTGCCACTGAACAGGTTTAAAGTCTCATTTAAAGGAGAACTGGTTCAACAGTAAGATAACAAACTCAGGAGCAGCTGTAAGTTCAAACGTAGCCTGGTTATAGCGTAAGTGTTTACTAAGTCAAAAACACAACTAAATTAAAAGATCTAGTTTGTGAAGCGCAACCTTACATAGAGAAGAGTTGTTACATAATATATAATATTCAGGGACGGCTGGTATCAATGGGCTAACAGGGCTCAGCCCTCCCTGTCCTTTACAATAAATATGATAAAATAATTATAAAAACCTTAAAACAGATCGTCTTCAATTTTGGTGGGACCTAGAGGAGCAACAGAACCAAATAGTCACAAGAAAAACAGAGGAAATAGAAAGAAAAACGCAGGATATATTGAAATGGGCTTATTTTTTACAGC
>JAVQJF010103783.1:0-19712 GCA_036023855.1 Gadopsis marmoratus
AATCAAATCAAATCAAATCAAATCAAATCAAATTTTATTTATATAGCGCTATATCATAACAAAGTTATCTCATAGCACTTGTTAATATAGAGCAAGTCCAAGCCAACTCTAATGAATGAATGAAGAAGGTTTTACAGTATATTGGATTTATTTTTTTCTTTCTTTCTTAAATAGTTTTATTTACTTTTTTGCACAATTGGTCATGTGATTAGACTTCCTGCTATTTTGTGTGTTGCATATTTGTCTTGGGCATTTGTGCTCCAGCAGATGGTGCCACAGGAAAGCCAACATTTTTACGCATTATCAGGGAAACTCTGCTGGCCGCTGGCCTCCAACTTTATATGAAGTCACAAAGCCTGTAGGCTACACTGCATTTCTTGGAAATAATGGGTCAAATATATGGAACATTTATGGCATTCTATCCCAATTAAGGCACCTTATCATTAGGCCAGTGTCAGACATGGGATTGTGATTAGAATTAAAGTGTAGATGATGTTGACTGTGAAAAATGGTTGCAATGCAGATTTACACCACAAGACGGAGACAGAGCTTTGCTGAGTAAGTTGCTTGTAGGAAGGGCAGCCAGCCATGGTACAGTAATTAAGAACTTGAGACAACACAAGGCAGTGCTGGCATTTGTTGACAAACAGAGGCTTGTTGTTGATTTATATTTAAATGTGGTTGAATGTAAACACTGCTTTCAGCAGCACCAGGGCTTCCCCAAGGGAACCCCACTGTTAATCATAGCAGGATCACTTAACAACATAATTGCACCATGTTTTAACTAAATAAATGTACATCTGGAAGGTTGAAGTTGAACAGGTCCAAAATAAGATAAGGATCCTGTCATTATAGGCAGTATGAAGGCTTCCACTTACATTTTACTACTATAAGGATTGAATAGGGGGACATAAATGTGTCGCAGGCCTTTGCAGTGTCAAGATAAAGGAGTTATGCCAAAGCCAGCTTACTTAGTGCTCCCTCATTTAGCAGTGGCCATGGTTTATATTTATATGAGAGGATACATTGCCTCCCCAGCAGCTTGCAGGATTAAAAAAAAGACAAGTTTGTATCATAACATTTATAACCTCTGCTCTTGCTTCTTCTGGTATTGCAGATTTTGTCCTCTTCTTCTATCCCCACCCAGTGGGACTCAGCAGAGTTTAACACAGTTACATTGATCCCCCTCTTCCCACAAACTGCTCTGCCTGCAGCTCCTCACTCCTGTCAAAAGTTTTTCCTTGGCCCAGTGCACTCATATACACATAGTTTATGATTATAAACTGTAGAATGATTCATCAGATACTGTACACTCCAACAGGGATTATCCTCCTGCATAACCATATATACCACTCAGTGTCTGACCTGTAGAGCTCTGCCTTTTTAAAAATGCATTAACATTCTGAAGCATTCAGGTGGCGTGCTGCTTGTGGAACCGTTCTATGGCGGTTGCATGCCTTGATAAATGATAACAGCCATGTTTATATGTTGCTGAAATTGCACCCTGCATTGACATTTTCATCATGCAGTTTTTTTTCTCGAGGAACAGTGATCCATGTGCACACCCACAGTGTCAGATATTCTCACCCACTTCTCTCCCATTCTGCCATGTCCCAGTGCAAAGCATATTTTCTAGTGCAGTGCTTTAATGTAAAAGGATGAGTGCTGCTTTGCTAAGAACACGCTGGTCTTGATTAATGATGGTAATTTGTCAGCAGATTCACAGCATGCTTTTCAGCCTGACTCCAGTTGTCAACATGATGATGTGGACTAGCAAACACAACACATTTCAGATGGAGAGATGAAGAGGGAGATTACAGATCATCAATCAGCAAAGTCTTGTCTCTACCAAAGAGTCTTCCAGGCTGAGAAAGCGGCTGAGCCACATCCAAGGATCTTGGCACCTGTCTGGGCACAAAGAAAGCCAAGAAGACAGTGACAAAGATGAACCAGCTGTTCAACAAAGTTGTTTTTTTCGTTTGTAGACACTATTGATGCAGGTTTAGCCGTTCCTCAACCTCCTAAGCACGTTCCTTGTCTTTCCAGGAAAAGCTTGATGTGCGAGCTGTAAGTCGATTCTACCACCAGCCCTACCAGGTTTTCCTTCCTCTCTGTCATCACATGACTGAGCCACATATTGGACCTGTTGGATATTAACAAAAAGAAGAGGCAGAAAGAGGAACAGCGTTTATAATGGTTACAGTCCCATCTTTTATGGCCAAATGTGTTCTTGCACATTGAAGCAGTGTGTAAGAGGAAGTACTAGAGTGGCCCTGCAGTTCTTACAGCTTTTTTGAAAGCAAAGAGTTACGCACTCCCTTTCAGATTTTATATAGTATTTATAATGACAACAAATCCAGAGTAGGTGCTGAATGTTGAAGGTCCAGGTCTGTTGTAACAGTGTCCCATGTGACACATGGTAAACATCATTCTTGGGGCACAACTTTCACAGTTCAGCGCTGTGACAGATTAAACCTGTCTCAAACTCAGAGAGCCTATGGGGGGGGGGGCTTTCTTTTTCCCCCCTGATCAGAGCCATATGTTGCCTATGCTTCCTGATTTGCCTTTTTATGCTTCTATGTGGACTATGCATGTACGTACAGTATGGGTCAACAGAAGCAATGCACGGTGATGGTGAAGCTCTGTGGGGGGTCTCTCTTGCCCCAGATGCTGCTGAGGTGATAATACTTTCCTGCAGGCAGTCCCTGAGGTCTACTCACCTGCTGGTTGGCCTCTGTGGCCACAGCTCTCAGCCATGGGATGTTGTTGTGGTCCTATGTTAACCAGGCATGACTCCACGGCTGTCTCTGGGGTCTCATACAGCAGCAACCAGCCTACACAAACAAATGGACTGCTTAAGCTTTAAATCACAGTGGAGGTATGAATGTGGATGCTCTTGTTTTCATTTCACACCTTTTGGAGGGGACTTGCGCAGAATCAAAGCAACCCCTGTATACATAATTTAAGAGGAGGTTTAAGGTTCTTTTTTCAATTTAGGCCGTAGGCCTGCAACACCCACATTTTTTCAACCTGAGATTACGTCCTCTCCGGATAATACCTCAGACATGTATTTTTTTCTAGCTTGTCTGCCTTCCATTCGCACTACCTACCCAATTCTTTTTTTTTTTCTCTAAAATTATACCCCAACTGAAACTACTAAGCCTTAGTCTGTCTTTGTGTTTTCTGGGTTCTCAAACAAAAGACTATGCTATAATAATTTCTATTATTTATGGACATAAAACACTATTTTGTCGCTAAGCTACAATAGCTAAGTTATTTGACTTATTACTCCAGGCAGTTTAAGTAACCATGACAAATTTTTACTGTAAGACAAAGGGCAAGGAGCTTGCGCTTATGACTGGGGATCCAGACTTCTTTAATTATCTTGAGATCTGGCCCCTTTTTGACCCTTTTGAGACAAAAAATATCTTTTCTCAAGAAATATCTTTTCTCAAGAAATATTTTTTCTCTTTGGCTTCCCTACACCTCTGTTGTAGTGGTTTATAGCAAACTCAGCAGATTTCCACAAAAAATTTAAATCAACCTACCAGCCTGGAGGAGTAGAAGTGCGTATACAGGCTCGCCAAAGAAACAGCAGTAATCTTATCTCCCATTCCATGTAAATGGAGGCTGATGAAGTGAATAGCAAGTGGTTAAAAGTGTTGACATTCTTTGGGAATGAGATACAGACAAATTTAGAAGTGTTGTTTGTTGTGATTGTTGCTACTGTGGCGCTGTCTGTTTTGTCACTGGCAGAGGTGTGATAGTGGGACATTATCCTCATTTTGTTGTCACAAAATGTCTTGGAGCTTGTTTTGTATCGCTTCATCGGCTACCCTGTTCAGCCTGTGGTGTTTTGAAAAATGGTTGCTGGAAATGAATTCAGTAGAGTCATTAGTCCTTGGGCTTGCTTCCTGTGACCTAGGTTTGTTTGACAAGTGCATTGGGAACACTTGCATGTGATGAACAGCTGGAAGGCCACACGATGTTGATTACATTTAGAATACTGCTGTGCTAAGGGGAAGCAGCCATTGTATTTGTCTGCTGAGCCAGGTGATTCATTTAACTGATTTGAACGCCAATTTCTGATAGGAGGGCACCATGTGTGCATTATTGCCTGTCTGGTTTGCTGTTTCCTGTTGCCTTGACCTCTTTCCTGCATTTTCTCTGTCACACACAAAAGGTTCTGTAGTCATAGTCAAGTATTTCTTATGAACAAAAGGCTCTGCAGTGATGGGGTAAGGAAATGGAAGATTGTCTACAAATAAGAACAAGGTTCATATAAAGCCTTGAAAATTCGTTATTTTAAGCGGTATGCTTTGAAGATTAGGACTATGCTTGAATTTGAGTATACTCCTTTGACAAATACTTGATTATGAACATAATCTGCTGTTTCATCATGTAAACCAAAATCTTTTAGTATTTAAAATGAAATCATCCCGTCATCATTTTTGTTTGTTTGCTGGCATTTATAGTCACAATTTAGATGTGATGATTATGGCTCTGAGAGTATGAAGGTTTTTGGTTTAGTTACCTTGAAAGCGCTTTAACTTTACTCTTAAAAGCTGTATGTACCCTGTAAGAAAGACCGAAAGGTTTCATGCAACCAACTTCAGCTGTGATGTGAATTGGCATCTTGTCATTCAAATGTCCCAGTTCAAGAAACGGGGCTACGTGAGGTCTCACAATGTGGCCTACTTGATGTTTCCTTCTTAGTTTCTCTCAGAAGAACAACAATTAACGCCCTGGTGTTTTCTGTAGGTCTTTGTCTGGCTTATCTTTGTGAGCCAGATGACACATCTGCATTTACTAATTCTTTCTCAGCCCTGATTGCAAAATTGCAGATGCTGGATCAAAACACAGCATGTAAACCATGGCAAATATTTATTTTACAATAATCAGTAAAGGTAAATGAACAGAAAACAGGAGACCTGGGTCAGAGAGGCTGCCAGGTCTGCTGCCCTCCAACTGCACTGGAAGGACTTAAAAAAGACAGGAAGGTCATGAGTTTAATCCAGTTTCTCTTACTTGATCTTAATGTTGACCATTTTAACTTTATATTTTCACTATATCTGAAGCACCAATTCAAGATTTTCTACAAGAAAATAGATGCCTTCTGTATATCAAAAAATCTTGAAGTTTCTAAAGCACAAGTTTCATCTGACACCCTTGCAGGATCTAGTGCCACGGTCAAAGGAGAAAATGTTATTGTTTTACTGATGTTTATCGGCATTTAGGGTTGAGTGCACAGGCTCAGTCATAACTTCCTGCAAATCCCCCGTGGCAGTTGTAAGTTACCTTTCATGCCCCGGAAAGTTGCCATGGCTTGTGAGAAGGCGTTCCCTGGACAGTTGCCCCTGCTGGTCCGCAGGTTGTGACAGACCCTCATGGGCAGGCCTTAGGCCAGGATTCGGGCAATGATAGGGGCTGACATGCCTGAAAAGGAGAGGAGATAACTATTCTCACCTGGGGGACAAGGCCATATCAGATATTACCATCGCAATCACCTAACGACGAAGCTGTCAAAACACATTTGCCCTGATGTTCCAAAGGACTATCTCCAACTGCTATCACTGTCACCTCGAACAGATTAAAAATGTGGGCTAAAAATATTAAAAGATTTTATTGTATAACTTCTTCTGAAAGCTCTATTTACATCATCATAGAAATAATTTTTTTTCCCGAGTTGCTTGCCAGAAAGAGGCAATAACCAGAGGTGAGTTTTGAAACAAAAGAGAGAACCCAGAACTGGTAAAACGACCCCACCAAGCTGGAAGCCTGTTAAGAAGAGCCTCTTACACTAAACCCACTGAAGAGGCAATTTCTTAATGACTCACAGCAAGCTCATACCTAAGGAAAATTGTATTCACATCACCCTTATGACCCTAATCACAGGGTTATGTGTAGGGCTAGGGGAGAACGAAAGGCTAACAAGGAGAGATAATTACATCTTTATTTGAGACCCAGTCAATTCTGCCACTCTGTATCCATCAAGAAAGAAAGCTAATCATTATTGTACCATCCAACTATCATGGCATAGGAATGAGCTTGAGACATTTAACAAGAAGTGGATGATCTAACACCAGTCTGACAGTATGATTGCTGATTGCCAGTTCCCACTTTTGTCTGTCCTCTGTAACTCCTTCCCACCATGTGGGATTGTTGTCTGTAGATCGGTTGTAGGAGTCATTTGGGGGGGAGGGGGGCTCTGGATTTGAAGAAAACATACTTGGAAGTTAATTGCCCCTGTGATTGATGGTCTCAATAATACACTGGCTTGTCATTTGTGTACTGATGTTCCTGTTCCCTCTTTCAGTGATGACAGTGACATGGCATTTGGAATAAGGCCTCCATCTTTGTGGTTTCAATTAATTAGCTGAACTTTTAACGGTTGTCTTTGCTTTCTGGGACTGATGGGTTTGGGTCTATCGAACAACGTTTGATCTCCATATTGTGGTTAGAATATTAGAAAATAATAGTGATTAAACCTTTGTTGTGATATTTGTGATTTATGGTTTGTGGTATTTAAGAACTTGATCACTCTGGTCTAATGAACTGTCGACTTTTATTAGGAATGTTCTCAATATTGTTTTGGTCCTTTTGTTTAATGTCAAAATTCATCATTAAGTTTTACAGTTTAGGAGACTCAGCAGTCGGGCCGGAACAATGAAGGTCAACCCCAGTAAATCAGAAAAAGAAACAAACATAACAAACACACTGTACAATGGCTCTTCCACATGGGGACAATCATAAATTCTACCTCCAAACGGTAAACATCTAAGCTAAATGAAATGAATTGCTGGTGTAGTCATAACACTGATGCAGCCAGTCAATTTAGTGGCCTCTTGGAAACAACATGGGGTTCTTGTGGTCCAGTGTGGTTATGCACAATGATCTGGATAGTGACTTTGTGTTCTCCCCCTGCAGGCTCCACACAGCCCAGAGAGCCATCAAGCAGACCCAAGTGACCGTGCAGAAAATTGGGAAGGAGATTGAGGAAAAGCTAAGGACGACAGCGACCTGCACAGAACGGGTGAGACACGCACACACATATGCGGCCATTTTGAGTCTAATTTCTCTCCATATTTTTCTGGCCACAGGATACCTTACATGCCGAAATTCATTTTGGATATTTTTGTGTCCACCCGTGTTTTAAATCTATAGTACACAAGTGTGTGTGTTGTGTATGTGCTTTTGCACATATACAAAATGTCATGGTTTTGAGTGCCTCTTTAGACTGCTGTTGCGTTCCATCATGCTCTCCATTGGCTTTTGATAGTTTTTTGTTCCTTTCCCGCAGACCCTAACCCTACCTATTAAAATAGCTTGACTATAGTTTCTCAAGCCTTCCCACACAAAACTTTGAGCCTCCATTCTTTTGCCACAAAGGATCCCTTTCAAAAGCTTGTCTCTGATATTTCCCTCTCATTGAAACATTCCTTGAAACCCTTTTCAGAGATCCTATCGGCTAATAAATCACATAATCCTCATCCTCTACCTTTCTGTAAAACTCGCCAACTTGGAGTGAGGGGATCATTGTGTGGCTCTTTTAAGGGTTTCCCTCTTTGCCTTTGGAAAGCTCTGTACTATACTTCTGTGTGTGTCATAGTGAGCATGGATCAAAGGGGGACAGAGTGGAGGCCACCAACCTCAGCGCATGGCCCTTTCACCCTCTCACCCACACTCTGCCATTAATCTGCTGGGTTATAACATGCCCCTCTCCCCCCACGCCTGCTGCTTATTTACTCAGCTGACCCACTGCTGTTTGATGTTCAGTAGGAGTCAGACGGCCCTGGTGGTGGGTTACAGTCTCACACACACACACACACAGCTGTGACCCACTTGTAAACTATGCCGCTCAGTGAAAGTGTAGGAGGCTCATGGTTCGTGCCAAAGCTAGTGGTGGTTAACATGCAAGCATCAGGGTGCGACACACTGGAGGGATGGAGGCTCTATCAGTCTTCTCTTTGCGACTGATACATCCCTGTTTTCACCACAAAGCCCACAGAAGTCTTCAAGAAGAAGCATATCTGTGTTTCCTCTCATCCAGGCCATGATTGCTATCTGTGTGTGTGTGAGAGAGAGATGCCACAGTTCTTGCTCGCAAACTACAGAATGAATAACAAGGCCGAATCTCTGTTATCCTGCCAGCAAGCTCACTCCATCCCACCCCTCCATTATCCATGTCTTTCTCTGTGGTGTCTTCATGTTTTTCTTTTCCAACTCATATTACATGTACATTTCTCAGTCATCATCCACATAGTCCCTAAACATTGCCTCTTTAATCTCTCTTTGCATGTTTTGATGTTGCCCTATTTGTTCGTCCCAATTTCATTTTTTATTGTATGTTTCTGTTAACCTCCAGTCTCTCCCCTTCATTTATTGTATACCACATTCACATCTATCAGTCCATGAACCCCTAGTGCTGTTCCTTGTTAGATGGTTAGGCCACTGCAGCCTCCCTCTCTACCAGATAGAGACATGAAGCCTGATGAAGGGACCCCTTATGGAGAGGACAAGATGTTGACTAATGACCTGCACTCTGATACTGCTGGTCAGGGAGCATGTGGTGAGAGAGACGCCAGCCAAGAGTTGTGGGAATGGAGACAAAGACAGAGGCTCATGTGGAGTTGATGGGCTTATATTGTGGTCTCACACTTGTTTGAGGGTTTGTGTGTGGCATGGTATTCTGTGCATTGGGTGTTAATTTTTAGTATTTTCAAAATCTCTATCTAATGAAAGGCAACTGAGCACATTTTCTTCTTTCTCAGTCCTAGTAAGCCATGTCAGTGAGCCAGGTCTGCACTGGTCACTGAAATACCACACATTTGGGCAAAGCAAATGTGAAGATCAGGAACTTGTCAAGCAGTTGGAGCACTGCTTGCAGTGGTTGTTGTGCTGCCACAAAAATAGGACCCTCAGCCTCATCTCATCATGTCTTATCAGAGCAGCTGCTTGCATGCAAACAGACAGAACTTCACACTAGCTAACTCACAGCCAGCCATTCTCATGACTTGGGCTCATTACTAAACCTTTCCAATTGTAACACTGACCTCTGAGCTCAGTGAGATGTTTTGGTTAGCTGACTCACTATCTGTCTTTCTTGTCATTAGATATTGACAGTCTATTTTTGGATTATTGACGGCGAGTATTGGTCCTGTAGATGGGATCCACCTGCAAAATCATGGCTTGTTTTTGAATGAGCTAGTATGAATTTAGAGGTCTTTATAACACACAAAAAATGTTGTGACCACATACTAAATGTTTTCCTCCATCCCCTTTCTCTGTTTTCTCCACACATCATTCTCTGTGTTTGCGCTGAACAGAAGAAAGAGCGGGAGTGCATGCAGCTGCGTATAGCTGTGCTGCATAGTGAGCTGCAACGGCAGAGGAAGGCGCTTGGCAGAGAGATAGACCTGCGGCAGAAGGAGCGGGCCCAGCTTCAGAAGAAAGGTAAAGCGCATGGGTCCACATACTGTAACGACTGGTGTTGACCAAAACCCCAGTAAATGGACTCAAACGCACAACCCAATAACCAAAAATACACAAGCAAGAATTATACATACGAAAAACAATACACTAGGAGAACGGACGCTAGAATGCTAGACACAGAGGTACTGAGGCGAACTGGCAACTAAAGAGTAGTAAAACACAGGTGTGTGTATATTTACAAAACAGGAACAGATAGGCTAACAGGGATCACATGACTAATCAAACACAGGTGAGACCTGAAAGCTGGTGGGAAGAAGACAAAGCCTGGAAGTAAAACTAGAACATAAACACAAAAGCATCAGTCTACCAAAATGCAGCAGGAAATGACAACAGGTACACTTAGACTAATGTGCTTGCTAACAACACACTACAAGTTTTATTTTTGTAAGCGTTTCCCCAATGAAATTGAGGATGGGACGGGGTTATGGATCTATATTAATTGCTTTGTTCATCTTTTACACACAATATGATGATGAGTTATTAATTGTTCAATAGATTAATTTACACAGAAAGCAATCAGTAGTTTTAGTCCTACCAATGTCATGTTGCTGCCTTGAGGAGAGGCCAATCTTTTCTGCAGAGTCACGAGCAACGTAGCCGACAATGTCAATACTGTATGCGCATAAGAGCACATATTCATTTATATTCATTACCCCTAAAATTATTGCTTGAGCTAACATGAACACACTGATGGTAATAGCAATGAAAGGCACAGGGCATTTAGTGTTACATAAATACCACATGAGATGATCACTGAGTCCTGCTGCTGCTCATTTTATCATGTCTTTATGGTGCTCTATGACTCAACGCCAGTAAGTGGACTTAATATAATGGTAAAAACACATGCAGCAAATTCCACCAAAGTTCCCAATCATTTCATGATTAACTGCAAGTCTCTGTTGCCACTATTAATTGTAAGAAGAATGTTGTTATGACACAGTTTGACCTAATATTATGTGTATCATAGAAAGCAGAGGCCTAGTAAATCCCCTTCAATGTAGCTTATTAAAATAAATAGATTCACCAAATTTCTTTGTTACACCATTTGTAATGTGGCTCAGTAGATTATGTGTCCATTTTGGAGTACAGTAGAGTGTGTTGTTGCACACAGTACGGGCAACCGGAGTCACACTCCCAGTCAGAGGCGTGGAGTCTCTCTCTCTCACGCACACACGCATACACACACAATGTACTGTATATAGACCATTCCTGTGGTTTTGTGCAGCCTGTGTCAGGCCACTAAAGCAACAGTGTTTGTGCAGTGGTGTCATTTAGTTAACCCTGTGAAGTCTGCAGCTCTAGACTCTGACGTCTCAGATCTGAGGAGGGTTTTTACTGCTGCCTCTGTTCATAGGAAATGCCAAATTTCCTTGCACACATAATCCCAAACACATGTGCAGGCATACAGTAAACAGGTAATACTAAATAATTGCATGTACTATACCTACAAGTTGAATATTGTAATTTCAGTGTATTTTTGGGGGCCTGCACCACATGAACTTTAGTTACCTTGGTTTTATATTTAGTCATGTGTTTCATGCTATTAAACTCAGGTTTAATAGCAGCAAGGTCGTCCCACTGCATTATATCAAAGTGCCTTTATACTGTAGAATGGGAACAAGCAGCCAGTAGCTCCCAAATCAGAATAATGTAAGTTAATTTTTACCTAGAGTTGAATGAACCTGTTCCTGGGCAGCTTTCCAAAATGCATTGTATACACTGACTACATACTGTATATCTCAGTTCTGGTGTTTGTCTTAAAGTTAGCAAAGTGCTCTATAGGCTCCTGGTAATCATTAGCATGTAGTCTGCACCTGCATGCACACAATCTCTCTTTTTTTTTTTTTACTTGTCACCACTCGTCTATGGCCAAACTCACTCACTACTCTTCTTCTGTAGCTCATTGATGGCATTTTTCCAGACTGGACAAGTGCTTATTAAGAAACGGATGGAAAAAATCATTCAGCTGGTTAAAGTTGGAAAAGGTATTTTAGGATAAATTGAAATGCTGTAGCTGAATAGGACTGTGCTGTCGATCTTGTTTGTTTTTTTCCCAGACTCATGACTCAAAAGCCATATGCTGCTTAGCTCTGCTGTACTTCCAGCTTGTTGTTTAATTCTTCCAATCAGCCTACACATATTCATTTGTTCTGCTATCGGAAAAAACCCTGCTTTCATTACAGACAGGATACTCAAAGACAGGTGTTTACAGTATTTCATACAGCAGCTGATTTTCTCTGATTATATTTAGATTGGCACTGCAACGTGTTTTGTTTCATCTGATCTCATCTTTAATTTTGGAGATTGTAGCTTGTAGGCCAATTGTAACTTAGATTTCATTTTGAAACTTTCCTCTGGAGACTCTATTGGCTTGTCTGTCAAAACACACACAAGTCCCATTTAGTCATATAGATTGCTCATCGAACAAGCCGGTGGCTAATGGCCCATGATTTATTTATTATCTGAGATTATTATTTATGTACTCATTAAAATGAAATGTTTATTCAATTCAAAGCAAGTGTTTCATTTGTTGATTTCTCACACATTCCAATGCTTGTTAGATACAGCTTTCTTTGTATGTTTTGTTGGCAGTTTAACAGCAGGTGTAAGTACATTTCTATGCAATATATCCCCAGAGAGCATCCCGTATGGACTGTTAATCTCCATTCTTCGTCATGCTCTGCAGGATCTCTGTATCTCTGCATTTTTGTTAAGTAATTATTAGAATGGTGTTGTAGACTTGCTGATACCTATTCTGTGTTTATATTTGTTCATGTGTATGCGCATGTCTTTGCCATCCTTGACAGTGTTAGCATAATAAGCACTGAAAACATCAGCAGCCGGTATCATCCTGATGACAGGTTAATGACAAGCTAGTCAGTGTGTGCTGATTTACTGTTGCTGTTGTTTTTCACCTCCTGCATACGCACACATACTCACGCTAAGTCTACTGCATGTCTTTCAAGCAATCCATAACAGAGGACGTATGAGCATGACCACAGTTTTGTTTTTCCTTCTTTACAGCTGTGATTTTAAGATAAAAGTCCTCTTTTCCTACCCCCAGAATTAATGGGTTTGGTTTAGGTGGTGTCACACTCTTGTCACAATTTCCGCCTGTCTATTTTCCCTCCCTGCACCTTGAGCAGATGACATAAATAAGGTCTGTGAATTGCGTTTATTGTACTTAGTAACGGTAGTTATTCTCGCGCTCTGTAACATGGCCAGTGCTCCCAACCAATAAATGTCAGTGGTTGGGTTTCTCAAGTGTGAGGAACACAGTTTTGTGAAGGTGTGTGGAGGTATTGGTCACCTCAGAGAAAAGGTCTCATATTGAAGCTATCATCATTAGGGCTCCTTTAGCAGCAGCTCCGCTTAAAACATTTTTTACACATTTCTTTACACACATGCCATCATGACTGAGGATAAGGGTTGACTGGTACTGCAGTCCAACACTCTGCGAAATGACTCAGTAGGACATTTTTCTTAATTTTTCCTGCCTGTTTGTTAACCCCCCTGATATCCCACTCTGTCTCTGTGTCACAGTCAAACGTTTTCCTCCTATAGCATGAAGAGCCTTGGTTTAAAAACAAGGCTGTTCTAATGGAATAATTTTAGTTCGAAATAAATGCGTGGTCTTGAATTGTGGAATTCCAAATTGTCTCCTTAACATCTTCATATCTATTGAACTTCCATAATGCACTTCCCCCAGAAACTAGTATAGTTTAGTGCTTTTGAAACAGTTCCACAATGATCTTCAGCTCATTTAATTGGTTGTGGTTGTTTTGAGCTAATGAAATGCACTGTTCACTCTATATTGTAGCAATTTTAGCTGCATTGACTGCTGTAAGAATTAAAGGTCACTCGATAATGATGTCACAAAGTGAAACTTAACATCTCTTATTTTTGATAAATTGTAAGATAATTTACAATTTTTGGTGGGAATCAGGTTATGTATGTCTTTTTAAAGATTCTTTATGTGGGTTTATTTTGCTGTGTATTTTATGACTGTTGCTCTATAGCCTCAGTTGTGCATTAGTCAATTTGGATCAAGATTCTCTTAAATTATAGACTCACAAGTTACTGATTAAAGTACCACAGAGGGAAATACATTTTGACAGGAAGGTAGTCATCTATCTTGTGCTTTTGCAGTTTTTCCTCTTAGTTTAATTCAGTCCAGTGTTGTTGATGTGATTACTCCACTCGGACCCTCTGTGCATTCGCTGATGTTAACTGATGTTGAGTGTCATTGTGAGTGACACTGATGCTTATATGGATCAGGGTGTCACTTTTAATGTCCGTAGAAAACCTGACCTCACCCAGTCCATGAACACAAATTCTTACACAGAGGTTACTAAGGTCAGGCCATTCTGAACCATCATTTATACTAGCAGAGTGACTGTCCATCTTGCAACCTGATTTCCAGAATCCCACAAAGCCTGCCATTTGCTGCCAGATGGACCCGACTGTACATTGTCTCATGTCAAAAATCATGAAAGCTATAGTGAGCTCCCTGACTGATTTATGTGGGATATTAATTTTTCTACATCTGATTCACCTAGAAATGGAGCTGCCTCATAGCATTATAAAGCCACACCACATTTTGGATCCCACACCCACCACTCGTGTGATTTGGAAGATAATGTATCGACACACAAACCAGCCAGAATGCAGCATTTACGCTTCCATGGTATTTGCTGTAGGTTGTCTGTTCATACCGTGATGCAAACTGGAACAGGTTAGAGGGATGAAAGCATGAGGAGATGGATGGATAGAACAGATAGTAGAGAGCTGGGCATTACATGAAAGCAAGACTGCAATACAGGCCCACGCAGTGAGCGTTAAAATATGTTTTCATGCCATCATTCACAACAGAGGGATGGCCTGTCTGATCCCTGTCTTACACTATCTGTCTTCCTAGCTAATCTGATGGAGATACTTCTGAGTACCTTCATTCCTTCATTCTTCATTCTCCCCCCCTCTGTCTCTGTCAAGGTATCTCTTCTTCCACCCTTATGATGTCAGTTTGAGCAGCACGAATGTGAGTGGAAGTATGTGAGGAAAAGCAGGTTGTGTGATCTATCTGATCAAACATGATTTGATCATCTTAATTGCTCAAAACTCTCTTTTCTGTCAGCTGCTGTCAGTCCCATTTGACTGAGAATGGATTGCAGGCTTGATTAGAACTTGAACCATAACATTTCAAATTCTTTTTATTTTTATTTTTTTTTACTCCATAGACATTGTGAAGGACTTTCTTGTCCCATTTTAAAATAGAGGAATACAGGTAAACACAAGCGTAGTTTATTGTGAAGTGGAATTGGAACTGACTGAAAGATGGTAGAACCAACAAGCAATGTGCTTATTTGGTTCCTCTCATCGGTTCCTTGGACCCCTTATGTATCCTACTGTGCCTCGGTGGTTTCAATGCACGCATACTGTGTTTACAATATGGTAGACCAGAGCTAGTGCTTGAAAGTGTGGCTAAAGGTTCACATGCCACGGAAATGGTAAAGCGCTGCTTCTTTAGATTATTCCTCTCTACAATATCTAAAAATGATCCACTGACAATGAAACAATCTGAAAAACACATTACCATTGTATTACCCACAATGCAACCTGATTGCAGACAGTTGGGTCAAAGTTGCTGATGGGTTATGCTAGTCTAGCCTCACGCAGAGATGAGGATAGGGCAACAGAGGTATGGTAAGTTCACTTATTTCTACCTCCACACCCCCAGAATTTTAATTTGAGGCAATTTATCAGACTTTGTACAGAGCCACAAAAGGCAATATGCAAATGATTCCGATCGATCACACAATTTGGAACCGCTTCTCAACTGGAACCGGTTCAAGTGAGTGTGGAGGAGCAGTGACTTCATGCTAAGGTCCTCTTACATGGCGTAGCTCTTTCCCTTGTCACAGACTAAGGCCTGTCATGTTGGAAAGACACCTCATTACTGATGTTTGCACTCAGTCTGAGTGTAAAGCATATGTGATTTTTGGCATGAAGAACTTTGCTTTGTTTCTCTGTTCTGTCTTTGCCATCACGGTCTGATACAGTGGCCACAAGCCTTTAGCTGGTGCACCTGATAATCCTTTGAGACCCTTGAGCTCTTAATTATGACAGAAATCTAAATTTTTTAATGATTATCACAAGGCACATGCAGTTGACCATACGCCTTTTCCTTTTTCTTTACCTTAACTTTAAACAAAGATAGAACACTTAATAAGCAAACATTATCTTCTGTTTATTCTGCAGTGCGGGGTAGAAATACAGGATTCAAAATACATAGCTAATGTGTGCTTTGGTTATTCTTATTCAACTGCGTTGTCTACCTATTTACATATAATGGCGATCATACAATATGTAATCATTGCTGCACAACATAACCCATTAGACATGTCAAACTTAAATTAAGTACTGAAAATGAAATCACAAAATCTTTTTTAATAGATATGTTTTCTGTCGAACCTCAGATTGACAATAACAAAATTGTCAAACCCCTTGTTTATTAAAATCATGTGCAGCTATAAGTCATGTTTCTGTTGCATTTGCCTGCCACCTCACAGATTATAGAAATATTTTGTTACAACTCTAAATTATGCTTTGCTTCTTTCCGTTTTTATGCTACACTGAGTTATTCAGTAGTGAGCTTGCCAATATCGCAGGCTATCGCAAGCTACACAACTTCCACAAACTGTATAATCACTGTCCCTTATCTGTCTGATTTTATTCATTTGCTCAGCTCTGTATTTACAGAGTCTGACAAATACTGTAATTTGCATACATATGTTTAGTTTCATGTACTGTCAAAAGGAAATGATTTTGGCCTGATCAAAAGAGCTGTTTGATCTTGCTTAGGTTTAAAAGCGGATGGCAGCCAACCAAACAAAAGCCCACCTGGCTGTTCAGATGTAGCAGAACACACACCTAATAATTTTCTCTTTTTTCTCTTCTTTCTGTCTCTTTCAGAGGAAGGGTTCTCCGCTCAGCACGAGAGTCTAGAGGAGGAGAGAGGAGCTTTAACCAAGCTGCAGAAGGAATGCACTGCCAAGAGGTAAGTGTGAACCTCTAATTAGCTACTGCTTTATTTCTGCATAGAAGCACACTTTTTAAATACATGTCAGCTGGACATTACCCAGAGCCCACTGAATGATGTGACACTATGTGAATTGTGATGAGACTCCACCCTGCTCTTTCAAATATAAGGGGATGTTTTTGCGGCTGCCTATTTGTGTGTTTTCTCAGCGGAGAGTTTGCACATTGTGCTAAAAAGCCTATTGGCCTGTGTTTGCCTTGGCCTGTGGGGAGACGTGTGTGGCAGGTGCCGACGCTGGATACAACTGTGTTTGTCTGAGAAATACCTGGCAGTCACAGAGGGTAAACCAGATCCCCAGGAAGGCCAGCCAGGGCCAAGAGACCCAGCAAACAGGAAATGAACTTGTACATCTGCCTAACATTCATTCCTTGGGAAATATCTGTGTCGCTGATAGTTTTTCATGGAAATGTCTTTTTTTTATTAAACTTCTTTTTTACCTTTTAGTTAGGGAAAGGTTATGCTGAGCATGCACACGTTTTTCAGCCTTTTTTCATCCCCGTTTCACAGCTGCTGTTGAACATCTTCTCTCACACAATTTGTGCTGAAAGATCTCAGTCAGGGTATCTTTAGTTAGTAGTTGTTGAGTGTACCTTTTGAAGGCATAAAATTAATTTTCTTTGCATTTCTAGATTGTAGTAGCCTACTTGATATGTTAAAGCAACTCCCCTTTGATCACCAGTGGTTGAAAGTAACTAAGTACATTTATTCATTTTATTAAGTACTGTACTATTTTTTTTTTTCATGTACAACTTTCATGTACTTGTACATTTCAGAGGGAAATATTATGCTTTTGCAGATTAAGATTAACATAAAAACATATACGTTCATAAAATGCAGTGCATTGTTAAAGATTAAATCAAGATTAAACCTAGTTGGGGATTCCTGTCATGTTTCTGTTTTCTATAAGTTGTTAGCAGTTCCACCAAGACATTTCCTCTCTAAACGTTTCACATGGTTCCATTTAAGTTACTGCAAGGAGAAGTCGAGTTATCCGGCATTTCATAAAAAAATAAGAATCAGAAAAATGAATACAAGCTTTAACATTAATCATCTCAAGACCCCTCAGATTTATCTTATGATTTTTAGGAGGGGCCTGACCACTAGCTTGAGGACCACTGTATTTAAAGTAGCTAAAAGTAGCTCCACCTCAACCAGCTACAACAGTGAAAGGCTACTTATGCATTCATGCATAGGTTTTAACAATTAAACTACTGACTAAGTACTTTTTCTTTTGATACTTTGATATGAGAGTGATATCAACATTCTCATTGGCTTACAGACAGCGGATTTCTCCTAAATGTTGAACTGTTCAATTATATTTACCTGATAATACTTACCTTCTACCATTCTTGGTCACATGTCAGGATGTGTGTATTATTAATCTACATTCAGCTGGCATAAGTAGCAAAGTATTTTGTTTGTGAGCATGCATTAAGAAGAAACATGAGTCTGGATGTTTTAGCGCAGGCCTTTGTGAAGGGCCTATACCTTGGGCTTGACCAATAAAGCAAAGCTTCTGGTCAGATGAGTGATTTCAGATCACATGATCATTACACACCAATCTGTCTCCTCTTTCACTTGCAAAGCTGCCACACACCTGGAAGGGAAATTATAAGAGACTGCTAAACACAGGCAAAGCCAATGAGGAAATTCATGTGAAAGGCAAGGAGCATAGATGGGAGGATGCATCACATTCAATAACCCTTTTACCCCTAAAATCCCATTTCATCTGCATGAAATGATGGGCTATTACCCACCCTGCTCAGTAGTGGTTTAAATATTGTAGAGGACACCCAAAGAGAGAGACTCACTCACACCATTCATTCAAAGCAGCTGGTCATAACTGAGCATAAATTCTGGTTTTGAATGGGTTTCACACAACTCAAAAACTAAATGAATTTTCCTTGCACAGTCCTGTACTCTGTATGAATCTGCCTTTACGCGCTGATATAGATGTTGCTTTTAAATCACCTGCACTCACCATATCGGTTCCTCAGTGATGATATTTTGCTGTCAGATATGGAAGGGATATCCATTTGTTTGGCTAGTGTTTTCTACCATCTGTACACTGTTTCAAACAGCTTCAACATCCATTTACAGGAACAAGAAGACTTTGATTGTAAAAATAAAAAATAATTCTAAAATAGCCCGGAATTTTGAGGTTTTCTACTTTTACATAGGAAAAATCAGGGCAGTTTATTTTCTCCTCAAAAGTCTGAAATCGCAAGCGCCAACCATAAAAACAAGAAATACACAACAGGTCAAACCCCAGTACTTGTCACTGTAAGGCAAATATGCAGACTCTACTGAGGATGCCATCTCCTCTGCTGTTCACTTGAGCCTTGCACACATGGAGGAGAAGAACACCCATGTGTGGATGCTGTTCCTGGACTTCAGTTCAGCATTTAATACCATCATTCCACAACATCTGATAGGCAAACTGGGACCCTTGGGTTTCGGCACCCCCCTGTGCAACTGGCTGCTTGATTTCCTCACTAACAGACCACAGTCAGTGTGGGTCGGACAGAACACCTCCAGTGTAATCACCCTCAGCACAGGCTCTCCTCAGGGCTGTGTCCTTAGCCCTCTGCTGTTTAGTTTGATGACACATGACTGAGTCCCCAGATCTGCCACGAACCACATTGGGAAGTTTGCAGACGACACAACGGCGGTGGGCCTCATCAGGGACGACAACGACCTGGCCTACAGAGAGGAGGTGGAGCAGTTGGGTTGGTGCAGAGACAATAACCTGATCCTGAATGTGGACAAAACTAAAGAGATCATTGTCGACTTCAGGAAGAACCAGTCCAGTCAAGCTCCACTTCTTATCAACAGCACGGCTGTGGAGGTGGTCAGCAGCACAAAGTTCCTGGGGGTGCACATCACAGACAACTTCACCTGGTCTGTGAACATCGCATCACTTGTTAAGAGCAAAGCAGTGCATGTACTTTCTGCGCAAGATGAGGAGAGCCCACCTGCCCCCGCCCATCCTCAGTATATTCTACAGAGGCACCATAGAAAGTATCTTTACGAGCTACATCTCTGTGTGGTGTGGAGGCTGCAGTGCTTCTGACTGGAAGAAGGTGAGGAGAGTGGTGAGGACAGCAGAGAAGATCCTTGG
>JAVQJF010103786.1:0-22274 GCA_036023855.1 Gadopsis marmoratus
AACAATTCCACCATGAGCAAGCACTATGCGACAGTGGCAAGGAAAAACTGCCTTTTAACAGGCAGAAACCTCAGGCAGAACCAGGCTCTTGGTGGGCGGTCATCTGCCTCGACCGGTTAGGTAGAGACCGGTTAGGTCATCAACTTGTGACACAAGCAGACAATGTGATGACACGAAATACAGACAACATAGTTTTCATCTGCAAAAAGAATGAATGCATTAGCTAGAACGCTTTTTATTTTTAAGTAATTTTGTATTACGCAAACAATGACCGGCACGTTCAGGCCGTGCGTGGGGATAAAAAAACAAGATTGCAGACTTTCTTAATTAGAAGTTTTAAAATATCTTCGGTGAAATCAACAGAATACAAGGCTTTTATTTTTTTTATTATTTATAATCCCATAAATGTATTTATTAATCCTTACTTGGGGTCTCCATCTGACACTGCAATGATGTGAGCTTCCTCTAGATGGGGCTCAAGAGAACTCACAGGATCTCTATAAAGGATTTGTTGTACTAGGTCTTATGTATATCTTCCTGCTTGTGTCTGTATTAGGTTAGGTTTTGGGCTCCACATCAAATCAAGGAGCAGAAAAAAAATTTAAACACCCCTAAATAATGTGTATTTCTTTTCACTAGTTCACTAGTTTTCAATGTGAGGAAACGGACCTAGTATTAAATCTTACAACTGCTTTGAATTTTCATATAATGAAAAGGAGAGGAAGCTTTGGTTTGCGCTTCTGTACGTATCCTGCTCTCTCTCTTAGACGCTATATGTATATATATCAATAACCACTCAAATTTACTGTCTCCCTCTTGTGGTGTTTTTTTCCCGATCTCTCTGCCCTCTTTAGGTATGTGATGATGTTGCTGCACAAGTCCTGGGGAAGTCAGTGTTTGTCAACTGGCCGCATCTAGAGGAAGCTCGCATCATAGCAGTGTCAGATGGAGACATCAAGTAAGGATTAGTGCTGGACTACATTTGCCAGATATGATGTATTGAAATGGGGATCCTTTGAGGCACTGCCACTGGGGGGCACCAAACTGCACGAAGTGGCTTTAAGATATCAGTTTATGAAACCACATTTTCGCACACATGTCTGGTTGGCCTTGGCTAACAGTGTTTGTCTTTGTATCTGTTGTGCAGGTTTTGTCTGGAGGAACCACCTGGTGTCCAAAGAGTGTATGACAGGCCCTCCTCTCCTCCTCCCAGCAAAATCACCTGTCTGTCTGACAAGGAGCAGAAGGATTGGGTGAAGGATGTCCAGGGAATCACTGAACAGTAAGGCGCAAACAACAACAGAACAGGAGACATTGTTGTCAGAATGAATAGAGAAACTCCAGCTGTTTTTTAAAACATATTTTCATGGTAATATAATTTAAAGATCTCGTAGCCGCTAAGACATGAGAAAGGCACGAATATGTTTTCTAAAGTCATTGTAATATTGCTCACTAGAATAATTTAACTTTCTTGGTAAAACCCAACAACATTATTTGTATGTTTAAAAATCGTACAACCTTAAATGACTAAATGAAATGTGACCTCCCCGGTCTTACTGCTTGTGTTTATGATCCCCTTCTTAAAGTGTGTTTTTCTTCCCTGCAGCTTCTTGAAGAGGAAAGGCATCATGGTGAATGAGACCGCGGTGGTTTTGTACGGACAGTTGCTGACGGGGAGGAAATACGTCCCCAAAGCCAACGGGGTGGTGGAACTAGAGAAGCAGTGGGCCAAGCAGGTCCTCCCTTTCGCCTTCCAGACTGTGGTTAAGGTACAGAAATGAATATCCAGATAAAAGTTGTGGAAAGGTCTGACCAATTAAGTTCCATGAATGCATTTTGTGAAATTTGGCACATATACGCTGGGCCCAAGCAAATTATTTTCCTTTTGTATTATAGAGACATAGTAGAGTCATCTTGTTAACTGATAATCCTGAAGACGCTCTTGCACTCTCTCATCACCTACTAACTCACTCATATCCTGCTTTTCCCTTCATCTCCTCAGGACATCAAGGCCTTTTACTCGTCTCTGACCAGCTTTAAGAGCTTAGACGAGCTCTTTCCTCCAGCAACAACTGTCTTCATGGTGGGGAACCCTTATTACGGTGCCATGGGCGAGGTAATCAATTTTCTGCTTCAGTCAAATCATTGCTCAAATCATTGACTGCATTTACATGCATGCTTATTTTCTATGCGGGTCATATAAACAGCGTTCTGTTTGGATTTTCGAAATAAGGCCTTATTCTGAATGTTGCATTTTCCGATATAAAACGTGTGATATGCAGATAATTATTTGGGTTTTAGGAACATTCTCTGGACATGTGTAACCTCCTGAGAAGCAAGGCAAAAATATCTTCGATTTTAACTTTTCAGCATGAAAACAATGTTCCCTCATTCCGCCCAAGCACATGAGATATAATTGGAAATGCCAGGATGTCCTCTATTTAGCACACCAGGACTTCGGAGGGGAGCTCAAATGAGTCAAAAGATGTAGACCACAAACCAGTGTCTACTACAGAGGACCTAAATGGATAGGCTGGGTCTCAGGAGGATACAGCACATTTGGAATATACGTCTCAACTGGTGGTTTTTAAAACAGTTTGCGACACCCCCCCCCTCTTGCCTGTTTACACTCGGCTCTGTGCATTGGAAACAAACCAGCTAACGAACGGTTTGCAAGGCTTGGGTAGAAATGCATGCACAAAAGAAAAGCCCACATTTCTGACCGGAAGGAGAAACACACTGGGTTTATGACCTGTACTGCAGCCAGCCACCAGGGGGTGATCGAGATGTTATGCCTTCACTTTTAGGGAGCTGTCCTGTGCATCTTTATACTGTCTGTTTCAAATACAGATGGAGTATGCAAGGCTACATGTAAATGGAATATTTATTTCCATTAGCCATGTTAACAGTTTAGCAGGACTATTGTCTTTTTTAAGGAACAAAACTGAATATTTTGTGCATGTAAACATGGTCTTTGGAGAAATAAACAGCAGCTCAGGAGTGTTCTTCAAAAAAACCGTTTTAAAAGTCAAATGAAGCTGGATTTAAATGTAAAATAGTAAATAGACGTTTTTATGAAAAATCGTTTATGCCATTTTGGTTCGTCGTCTTGCCACTTAATAGACCATTTTATAATGACGCTGACCTATTCTTTTCTTACAATCCTGTATGGTCATCAGGAAGTGAGAGAATTTTGGGTGCTTCTTCAAACTCATACCTAAACAGAGTAATAGTAAAGTGAACTTTTAATTATTGTCATCTTACTGAAATGTCTTCTCATGAATAACCATCTCTTTCATTACAGGTGCAAGATTCCAGTGATGTCATTAAAGACGGTCGGGTACGTGTGGTCTTCAACGTGCCGCATGAACCACAGCTGGAGACCTTAATCCAGAACCAGCATGTAAGAGACACACACACACACACACACACACACACACACTTGTGAAGGAGTTCAGTTGAAAAATCCTGTTGCTTCTGTACTTTCTCAGCCATCTGGGCCTCACGTATGTACTGTAATGCCTGCAATGTTTTGGTATTTTGCAGAAGTACTGCGTGAAGTACAGTCCCGGATACGTTCTGGCGTCTCGTCTTGGCGTCACCAGCTACCTCGTCTCTCGCTTCTCGGGGAGCATCTTTATTGGCAGAGGCTCTAAGAAGAAGTGAGTGTTCAGTCATCTTTCAGAAACAGATTCCAGCTAAGATACAGTGTTTATTTTAAAATGAGTTTGGGCTCCTATAGCCTTCGCTTAATTGGCAAAAGTTTTGGAGTTGGTCCAGTAGATCACATCTGCCGGCATCCGTGAACAGGCTTCAAAAATAATCCTTCGGTGAAACTACACCTGTGAAAAGTCCATTCACTAAAAGTGCTCGTTTTTGCCAAGGGCTGTTATTCTAAGTGTCTGACAACATTACGGAAAGGATCCCTACAGAGACGGACCATTTTGTTAAAGAGTTGTTTTTGTTTAACCAGAAACAGAAGTCTCACTCTGAAATCTCACGAGAGGTTGAGTTGTTACAGGAAGATCCGTATTCTTTGGATGAAATAAACAGGGATGGCCATCGAACTGAAATGCCGAGTTGAAATCCGTAAAATATTCAGCCGTTACTAATAAATTCTTGCTGGAAGTCCCTCTACGTATAAACTCTTCTCTCCAGCTCTGACATACGTTTCTACTATTGTCTTCCTGCAATATCTCAACCTCTCGCAAGACTTCTGTTTCTGGCGAAACAAAGGATCTTACTTATGACTATTAGTCATTTAGGCCCCATTGCTGTCATTTAGTAAAAATACTGGAGTTAAAAGAGTTGGAATTTAAAACAACAAAACAAAACAAAGCCTTCTGGTTAATTTTTCTATTTGTGACCTGACTATTCTACATTTTTCTCCATTGGTCTGCAGTCCCTGTGGGGAGCAAAGGGCTAACGTTGGCCTGAACCTAAAGTTCAACAAGAAGAATGAGGAGGTTCCTGGATACACCAAGAGAACCGAAAAGGAGTGGCTCTACTCTGCTGCTGTGGAGGAATTGCTAGCTGAATACCTGGATAGGTAAAAAGCAAAAAAAGACTGTGTGAGAACATGAGCACTGTCCCCTCTCTATTCATCCTTCATTCATTTTACATAATGCATTTTATGCTTTCATAGGTTTTCTGAGGTATTCGACACAGTCTCCAGAAACAGTCATGATGATGTTTTCTATGAAGATGACATCTGGCCTGAACTGGACCAGAATGGGTAAAACACACACACACACACACACATAGGTAGATAGCATTTGATCTCTTCTGATTTTGGCACACAGAGTTTGAAAGATCTTCTGAGCTAGTTGAATTAATGGCGTATTTATTAATGATCCCTGGTATTGACGGACACACTACAGGGCGGAGAAGGTTGCTGAAATCACATTGTGGTTGAAAAGTCACCCAGTGAGCTCCATCAGCAGGGCGTCGTGTGACCTACAGGTGCTGGACTCTGCAATCGTAGAAAGGATCGAGGAGGCAGTGGAGAAAACCAAGGTGAGTCTGACACACACACACACACACACACACACACACACACACACACACACACACACACAGCCACAGCCAGCATACTTCCCAAGTTTGCTGTGTGTGTCCTCGCTGTCCACCATCTTATTTCTTTCTCACTGTAACCATCCCTCCCTTAGGTGAAGAAGAGTACCAAGAAAGTCCGTGTGACAGTCAAGCCTCATCTCCTCTTCAGGGTGAGCACATTTTGCCTGTGTGTGATTACTTTAGGTAAAGGCATATGTGTATGCACTTCCTCGCATCATGCTGTGAAATGGCACATTTCACAAGAGAAGTTGGACTTTGTTTGGTGGACGTCTCTGGCCGACTTCTCGCACACTTTTCTCGCACAATCGGATTGATTTTCGCTGTTAGATCTTTTTACAGCTTAGGGACGTTATTCTGCATGTGAAGTTTGGAAAAAACATGTAGAAAGAAAATATACTGCAGCCATGCACATCATACTTTTTTGTTTTACAAAGAATACTCATTGTTACAATGATTATGGTGCTAAGCTGATCTATGACTATTAGTTATATTTACATTAAAGCTGGAGCTGTGAACGTTTGACTCCCCCTTCTGGCAGAGAGAGTAATTACAAAAACACTGCAGATGCGTGTTTATGACACATGCACAGGGGAGTTTGCTCAAATTTCCTCAGTTCCAAGACAATAATCCATTATTTAGGTAGAGTAAATGTAATAGCTACATAGTCTACTTCAAATGTTTTACAAAGAGCAACCTGTCCAAGAGCAGTAAGGCCAAATCCTGTAACGGACGATTCTAAGTTAAAGTCCTGCACTCAAGTTTTAACAGCGGCATGTAAAGAAAATCATAATGTTATAAGAACTCAAATGGGATTTCAATGACAGCTTTGCTTTTTGATACAGTGTGTGGACACTAATTTGAGGAAATAAATTGGTAGAAAGTATTTCAGTATTTCCATCACTGTTCAAGCCAAATAATAATTTGCTTAATTCTCTATCGTAATCGTATCAGAAATGCAACATCTTTCCAAATAATTGCAATATTATTATTAAATTTTTTTTTTTTTGCATTTTCAGCCATAGTTGAGCCCCACATATATGTTTACAATGTATTGAACGTGTGTGTGTGTGTGTGTGTGTGTGTGTGTGTGTAGCCCTTGCAGCAGCAACAAGGCGTAGTTCCAGACCCGGATGCAGAGTACCGGCTGTTTGACAGAGTCGTCAACGTCAGGGAGAGCTTCACTGTCCCGCTGGGACTCAGAGGGACAATCATCGGCATTAAAGGAGGTGAGGGGCCCCATTTCATTTAATTTCTTTCATACTGTTAAAAAAAAAGCCCTTTTTTAAGGATAGTATGCAGGTGCATGGTATAAAGGAGAAAATATACACATAACATTCTCAGCGTTTATGTTGTGTCTTTTTTTTTTTTGTGCCTTCAGCGGAGCGTGAGGCAGAGGTTCTCTACGAAGTGCTTTTTGATGAAGAATTTGCTGGAGGTCTCAACATCAGGTGATCAATCTGAGTGAATCTGCAGTGTGTCTTTTGTCGAGTCACCTGTAGATGTCGTCCTAAAGACCATTTACGAAAGAACAGTACATAAAGTTGAAAACAAAAAACTGTTGGCCAACAGTCATCTGTTGGCTAATGAGATAAACGGCTGCTCAGAATTACACACGTTTTACTGGTTGAGTAAAGCCCCCCCCCCCCCCGCACTTCACAGCAGAGTGTTTTCTGAGCAGACGTGTACATGTCGTCTTATTGGCCTATGTCCTCAGGTGTACGTCACCTCGCGGTTACCGCCTCCCCCCCTGCGCACTCATCAACCTTTCGCACGGAGTCCGAGCAGATCTCACCTCCTTCAAACTCACCGCCATTGTCAAACCTCAGCCCGTCACGGCTGCCAACTTCAACTCACAGCGCCAGCTGGTCGGCCTGAACCACTCTCCGTGTTCACCATTTACACCCACACAGGTGAGAGGGGGGCCACTTTTTTTTTTTTTTGTGTGTTAATTTAAAATTTTAAAACATGGAGAAATGTTCTTCCTCTTTCATCTTCTTTGTCCACTCCTTATCTGTAGCACAACAACAAACATGGTGTGGTGAAGGCAGCCTCCCAGGGCAACAGGAACTCTCCCTCTAAAGGTCTTAGCCAGAAACAACAGGCCAAGGTAAGTCCAGTCTTTAGACCCTTATCACTTCTATAAGCCCTTTAACCGTGTGACTTTATTAATATACATTAGACAATTTTCTGTTTGTCTTTGTTCATCCAGAATAAAGAGGAGTACAGTAATGTGTGGCAGACTCTGCAGAACCCGGGCCCTCCACACCAGCCTCCTGCCCACTGGCATGCTAATGTAAGTGTGTGTGTGTGTGTGTGTGTGTGTGTGTGTGTCCAGGGGCTGACCCTCTCTGGAACTTGTTATCCGTCAAGTTATTTCAACCTAAAGTTCCCATATTTTTTTTCAGATTTGTTGCGGTTCAGGGGCCTATTGCCCGAAAATTGCATTTGCTACGTATCAAATCAAGTGTCAAATCTGTAATAGCTCAGGGTTCTGACATATAAGCGTACAGCAGCGCACTTATGCTGCATGTGGCACAAGTCTGCAAACAGCAGGGTAGAGTGAATGGAGTTGGTTACCTCACTGTAGCTGCTCCTGACTGTTCCATTACTCCCTGCAAGATTTCAAACTGATCCGCTTTCAAAAACGTGCAAAAAATTACTGCTTCATAATAAAAGTCAACTCGTGTTTTGCCAGTGAAATGCTTTTAATGTGAAGCTGCAGACGTAGAAAATGTTCGGTTTGCGTTGGCAGTAACTTAATACAGATTTCTTTTTTTCCTGGGAATGACTCCCAGTTCCTACTACTGCAGATGCAAGGGCTTTCATCAGTGGGCCATAGGCTCAATCACCATTATGTTACCTCGTTCGGCGATAGATAGTGACTTAACAGACCTTCACTTAAAAGAAAATCTAAGAGATTAAAACTTTAAGCAGTACAAAGTTAGCTTTAGTTAGCAAGGTAATTGACACAGTGTCGGTGTGAATGTGGAATCATTTCCACTTACTGTAATTTTTTGAAGATTTTACTCTTTAACACACTTCGTTTCCCCCCCTAGGAAGGACATTCCCAACAGGGTGGGAACCAGCACGCCAACAAGGCTGTAAGTACACACGCAGAGAACTGCATGCATGCTAAAGCAGCCTTACATATTTGGTATCTTTGATCATTTTGGGATGTTGACTAGAAGCTACGTGTCAACCCACCAGTGGGTTTGAGAAATTAAATAGATTTTAGGGTGGCTGAAAGTCCCATAAAGCACAGCTATGTTAACTTGCTACATAAACCTTATAACAACTACAGTTAATTGAGTTTTATGACCAGTAGATGTCAGTAAATGTTCATGATAGATGATACAGCGTGGGTCTGTTTACAGGTACTGCAGCTGCAGAATAAACAGTTTTGACCACTGGGTTCTCATTTGGCGCTCCAAAGTTGAAATCAGGCCAGAGGCTGCTTTTGGCCTGTTTAAAACAATAGGTGTACTTCATAACGCACGTCAGACACTCTCAGTGGCGTGGAGCCTTAAGTCTTTATGCAAGAGAGATTCATAGGCGGTTTATGTATATTTGTGTGTGAATGTATACAGTGAGCTGTGTTGGTGCAATTTTGGATGCTACCCTTTGCTTAAATCTTTATGCATGTTATCTTATATGTATAGACATGTGTGAATGTGTGGCTAGCATAATGTTGGTGTGTGTGTGTGTACTTTGCAGGGCCCAGTTGGTGGCATCAGACTGTTGAAGAAAAATGAAGACGCCAACTCCCTTTTCCCCTCGCAGAACACAGCCAATAAGGTACAAAAACATACCTACTTTTTAACCTCCTTTTTCTGTTTCAACCACTTAAAGTGCATCTTTGAGCTGCAAGGGACATTGCAAAGGTCAACGGTTTGCATCCAGTTGCATGTTTTAAACCACAATGGTCAGAATCTTGTTTAAATGTGTCAACTGTGCATGTGTAGCCTAATGTCTCTCCCCACTTCTACATATTTCTCTCACTTAGACCACGACCGAGTTCGAGGACCTGATAGCCAGTCTCAAGATCTCCAAGGGCACTCAGCAAACCCCGCCCCCACCTGCTCCTCCACAGGCACCCAGCAGCCAGCCAGATGGCCCTCTGTCTCCGCAGTCCTTCGCCATGGTGAGTATCGGAGGCAAAGATTGGTTTAAGATGACAGTAGTCATCTTGTAACGCACACGTACACGAAGAAGATATTTGTTGTAAACAACTGCCTTTTTTGTGGTTTATGTTAAACAAGATTGTACCAAGCATAATCACAATCTTGGTCATACAATCAGAATTTGTGATTTATACTCGGCAACTACTAGCTAGTTGCCTGAAATTGATGCGAGCGGTCGATTGTTTTTGTGGAAAAAAGACTAGGGCTGTAGTGTGCCAGTGAGTTTGGTCGGTCAAGAGCATATCGACCAACCAACCAGAAGGTGTCAGCTCTAAAGAAGACATTCCACCTGAGTGTGTTTCTTCTGCCACAAAACCATCATTAGCCAAGCTTCAATTTACAGCCAGCTTAAACTTTCACTGCTAATCATGGCGGCCGCGGTGCTTTCACATCGTGATTTCAGTTCCGTCTTTATATCGCTGGTCATGAGGTCAGGTCAGAGTAATTGAACTGGGTTTGTGTTGTCTGTTGTAGAAGGGAACTCTGGTGCTGAAGGAGATGCTAAAGATTGACGGCGCAGGGACAGGAAGTCCCTCTTTCCAGGAGGCGGCTAACAGCGGGGGCCAGCAGCAGAGCAGGAGGCGATCGTCCAAGAAACTGGGTACATAACGGACTACTGCAACGCGGGAACATTTACCGCAACCAGATTTACTGTGTATAAAACCTACAGCCATGTTGTCTTTTTTTTTTTTTTTCTCCCTTCAGCAGCAAATATGATTGCCCCCCATGCTGACACAGCTGTGTTAGCTTCACCCGCCAACACTGTGCTGAACAGTAAGGTGTCGGAGCTGGCGTGTGTCTGTGTGGGGTTAGGAATGGCACCACCCGAGTTCAGCTACATAGGCAACGGACAGGTAACACAGTGGAATGAGTGTTTTGTCTTTTTTGTCTCATGTACCTGAATATTACACGCC
Organism: Gadopsis marmoratus; assembly: GCA_036023855.1. Taxonomy (NCBI): domain Eukaryota; kingdom Metazoa; phylum Chordata; class Actinopteri; order Centrarchiformes; family Percichthyidae; genus Gadopsis; species Gadopsis marmoratus. Next base: position 10,172 of record JAVQJF010103786.1, read on the forward strand.
TTCAACAAATACCTATTAAAACGGGGTTCGCACAAAGTCTTCAAAGTTTGGGAAATGCTTAATTTTAACAGTCATGTTTTCAAGGGTAGGAATATGCTTGAATTTGTATATACTCCTTGAAAAATGCTTGATCTTTAACATAGTCTGGTGCTTCATCTAATCCAAAAATTAAACGTTGCCGTCATATTTGTTTTCTCCTTGCATCTATAGCAACAATTAAGGCTTCGATAATCTGGAAATGTTTGGTTTAGGTTCCAGGCTTGTGACGATTGACTATCAGATCGTATAACGATTGAAGGGATGATCACCGATTGGTTTTGCCTACACTAATATGAAGGAGTATACAAACTATCGTACTATCAGAACTAAGATAGAATCTGTATCCTACTGTGCAATTAGAGGTGTTTCTGGTGGAGCGGCATGTCTGGCTGTTGATCCCCATTAATCAGCACGAGTGAAATTTAAATCCTAAACCGGTTCAGTTATTTTGTAGCTGGATATGATTTGTAGCATCTTACAATATGTTCTTCTTTGAGTACATTTTAAGGCTTGTGTCCTACAGACGCTCCAAATTGATCGTCATCCTCTTTCCTCCGTCCAAAACGCTGCCACTTCGTCCAGCTGACAGTTTGTAACTCACTAGACCAGCTGACTTCGCAACAAGCTTGTCTTAAGCCAGCCACTGGTGACTTAACAAATCATTAGGTTCTGCACTTGGCAGCGCGTCTCTGTTTGGGTGTGGTTGCACTAACCTTGTCCTCTGTCTCCGCAGGGCGTAGTGGTGTGTCAGGTGAAGCTGTCCAATGGGCTGATGGTTCACGGTCCACAGTGCCAATCAGAAAATGATGCCAAGGAGAAAGCTGCCTTCTTTGCCCTCCAAAGACTGGTACATCACACACACTAGTGTTTTTGTTTTTGTGTAAATCTATGTATGTTTTGATATTTAAAAAAACTTTTTCTAGCTCAGGACAAAGATTAATTGTGGACGTGTAGATCAAAAGCCACGGTGCTTTCTGGCTTATAAATCAGGATCACAAGGGGCTGATCAGATGCCAAAGTGCTGCACAGCGGTTTCTAATAAGCGCAGGAAGCAGGATTTTAATACTCTGGTTACAATCTGGCTTTATTCAGTCAGAGCAACATAGAAAGAAATAGAACTCAATCTAGGAATGATAAAGGCACGGTATAATATAACCAGATAGACATTTTGACAATTAAACAGGTTGACAACACAATGTGATCCTGCTAAAACATGGTTTCTACAATTAAAGCCTCTGTCTGTGCCCTCTTGCTTGTCTCTAGAACTCTGTGGGATCGAGCTTCTCCCTCCCACCTCCTCTATACCCAGGAGTAGGCCACATACGACCGCCACCCATGAGAGCCATGACCCCTGTCTTCAACCAAAAAGGTTAGTTTTCCTCCCCTAGTTTAATAGTCTGTTGTTGTTGTGTCCCTCAATTGAACAATCCTCTCTGTGGCCTGCAGGATTGTCAGCGTTCCTCATATCTACACTTCCTTGGTCATTGTTTTTTTGGCATTGCCCGAAAGTCGTAACCATATAACACAGCTTTTACAGATATTCATATATTTGTCTGTGCTCTGTATTTTCCTTGTTTTCCATCTCAGATGCCATTTGAGACTTTCTTGAGATAAAGAGCCATATAAATGAATGAAGTAGAACCTTTTTTAATAAGCTGTGATCTCATGAGTGTTCTCTTTGTCTCCAGGCGGTTTGCTGTTGCCTCCGCAGGGTTATGGCCCTGCCCCTCTGTGGGGAATGACGCTGCCGCCCCAACAACACCACCACCACCACCACCACCACCAAAACCAACCCTTCTTCGGAGCAGCAGGAACCTTCCCCGGTGCTGCCCGCCCCCAGCCTGCAACAGCACTGCCCATCGGCTCACACAACCAGTTTATCCCACTACAGGTACACGTCTGAACAGAGGCCGTCAGAATTTTTTTTGCTGATACAGTAATGCCACAGTCATTGCAAACTGGCCTTCTTCTTTCCAGGTGACTAAGAAGCGAGTGTCTGCCAGCAAGAAGAACCAGGAGACTCGAGAGTTTTACAGCGCCGCCCACACCGTTGCCAGAAACCAATCCCAGAAACCGCAGAACCAGCCCCCTGGCCAGTCGCAGGCTCAGAGCCGTAAAGCCGACCACCCACACCAGCACACCACCAACAGCAACCCCTCCTCGTCCAGTCCTGGTCTAGTAGACGTCGTTTCCATGACGGGAGCCCCATACACGCCCCCTCGGCAAAACCGGCCGGCGTCGGGCCACACCCCCGGCTCCGCCTCCAAGAGGAAGCACAGAAAGTTGGCTGTCAACTTCGAGGCGGCTAAAGTCTCTGAGTGATGAGCTGGTGCGCGTGTGTGAGGAGAGGTGTATTTTTAAGCCTGACTCAGAATCTCTGATCAAACCCTCGTCAATGAGCAAGCCTTTTTTGATTTATGTAAATCATTCCCACTTTGACGCAAAACACAGCTCCATAGCAGTCATATGACGGAACTCCATTGTCGAGTTCAACGTTGACGTAGTATAACCCGACACCTTTCATAAACTTAGCCAAACTGCAACCATAGTACTGCCAGACAGCAGTTTGGTTAGGTTTAGGAAAACATAGTAGTTTGGCTTACAGTAATAACCGCAGTCTCCTGGTTAAAAGTCCGGTGTTTGACTAGGCCATCTGACTTCCTTAAGCCTTCTGGCAGAAAGCCTTGAAAGCGAGCCTTGTCCCATGTGCTAGGAATCCAGAATGCCAGGTGGAGTAGGATGCGTAGCTCTTTCTTTATTTTTATTTAGGGTCTTTCCAAAAAGAGCTTGATTTTGTGGATTCCTCCTCTTAGTAGAATTGATTACAATCTTATTTCTTTGATTCAGGATATCAGTGCTCTGTTCAGAATACTAAAACTATGCTTTATCACAGCTTGCATTTTAATTATTTTATCGCTTCTCCGTGTTATGTTATCTGATTGTGGAGATCACGGAACAAGGGCATTGCATACCAGAGTCCAGATGAGTCAGATGTATATGGAAGAGAAATCAGATACTTGAGTACAATATTGTGAATTTATAAGTGATGGAGCTGCTGGCCAGAGTTGCAAAAATCCAGGCTATGTTGTAATAAACTGTAGTTTTTCCTTTAAGTAGAAATACTGCCTTAAAAGTACATCATTTTCAGAGGGAAAAAGGTGGAAGACAGATAAACAAATAGCTACGTGCCTGTGCCAGCGCAATGAAAACAGCGATTATTTTTTACCTTTCTTTTTTTTTTTTTTTTACAGCTTGGGCATTAATCCAGCCTATAGAATTAGAAATATGGTCCGTTGTTGTTTTCTTCCAGCCCCTCATGTCCGTCTCGACACCGTCCGTCTGTACGTCTGTAACGTGTTGCTTTGTATATTTACGGCTGAGAGGCAGGAGAGGGTTCGCTGCCTCAGCTTGGGACAGCACCGGGGGGGGGGGGGCTTCATGGCGGCATAGCCTGAGAACGCATACTTGAGGGTGGACTTGTTGCGCTTTATCGGGGGGGGGGTAGCTCTTCAGCCAAACTTGGATCTTGGTCGTCAGGGCCGTGCAGCCATGGTAGAAGCCCCCTTCATTCTCGAGCCTCAGATTAGCACCGCTGTGGCGACTTACTTCCTGCTTTTCTTAGTAAAGTTAATACTAAGTTGTTTACATGTACATCCTTAGAAAACTAGTTTGAATGCATATGATGCTGTGTTTTGTTTTTAATTATGCATGAAAATGGGCCTTCTATTATTGTTATTTGTATCAAAATACATGGGCTTCGTCAGGGTTGGATCAGTGGTGTTAATCAGGCCAACGCTCATTATGTGTTGTTTTTTATGGTTTGTTGGCGACACAGCCAAAGTAAAAGGTTGAATGAACACATTGCCGAATTATGACACGAGAAACTATTTGAATAATTCCCCCAACACACACACCTGCAGAGCTGCTTTACACCAGCATGTGACCCAGAGTCTAACTGTTTTAAAATGGCCAGATTTGTCTTTATTATTTTTATAAACCGGACCTTGGCAGTCCGTTTTTAATTTGATCCTCGCCAGATTCCAAAAGCAACTTGATACAAAGTGAATCTTTGAGTTTTTTTTAATTGAATAGTGTCGGAATGTGGCAGACTTTTACACAGGTGTGAAGAAATGACCCTTCATTTTTTTTTTTTGCTTCCACTAATGTATTTTTAAAACTGCTAAGATTAATCTTATTTTTCCTTGTGAATATGGGCGCTCACACAGTCTATAATACTATGTACCTTTGACATCTTAAAATACACACCAACAGTATGTGATGATTTCTGACATGTGACTGTGACATACAGTATAATTCTCTTTGCCCCAAGATTTTATTTCTATGTGTTACTTGTGTTATTATAATAACAATAATAATAAACTGGATTTGTATAGCACTTTTCTTAACAAGGTTACAAAGTGCTTCATAGACAAACAGCGGATCAATACAACAGAAGGATCAAACGACATAAAAACACTGGGGAATAAAATAATTAAATTGTACGAGGGCAAGAAGTTGATGTCCATTTGCGTTCATACTTTCTGCACAGTCGTTGCAGGGGTCGGGTGTGTTCGTTAAGCCAGGTGATGGGAAGGAGCTTTAAAACAAACTGGACGGTATATTTTCTGCAAAAGAAGGAACAAACATCTGCACTTAAAGCTGTTGATAAGAAAGTATTGATGTACAGAAATGACATGCAGGAAGAAATAGGCTATCTGTGTAACTGCAGTCAGACATAGTAACAGTGTTGTGAGGAGTAATTAAAACACTTAAATGTACATTATGTGCCCACTAAATTAAGCGTCAGCGGTTGTCTTAAGCTGTTTCCCTATTTGAAATTCTTGACTTGTATTTTACTCCTCTATACACTTCTGGACTTACTCACGCAAGCACACGTACGTACACAAATGTCTAATCGCTCCTTTTAAAATATCTATTTCTTTTTTTCCCCCTTTTTCAGATATGGATTTTATGGGAATTTACAGTCTTTTCTAAGCAATCTGATTGTTTCAATAATGTTTGTGGTTCTCGACTGATGGAAGCAGCTGTAGCGACTAGTAAAGTGTATTTAGTTTGTCCTTGTTTGGAGGGACACGTGCATCCAGTATGTTTTTGGTGTGGTTGTTTTAAGGCTGATATCCTGATATATGCCAACCCTGGGCCTCACGTCTATAAGGCTCAGGTGCAATAAGGGGAGGTTCTCAAACATTTTGGAATTTGAAGCACACCTGTTGCGTATCGGTGTATTGTTTTTTTTCTCGTTTTTTTAAAATGAAACGATACAGATAATTCTCTATGAAGAGATAATAACTTGCTGTTTTCTTTCAGGAATGTGCTGTACATATCCATTTAATTAAAGTGCATCTTTTCTTACAACACAACTGCCAAATAATTTTTTCAGATAATTAACAAATATTTTACATTACTTTTACATTAGGCGGAACCTGCTGCAGCTTCAGATATGATGCCAATTCAAAGCCACTTATGAAAATCCAAAACAAATACAAGCGAAACATTCTGCAAATAATGTTGCAAATACAGAAAGGATGCAAAGTCAAAAACACAAACCCGAAAACAAATGCAACAGAGAAACGCTGCATATCCAGTCAACGCAACGGAAGTTCTCCATGCCTCTACGCCTTTTTGGGTTTGTGTATGTGTTTTTGAATTGGCATAGTTTCTGATGCTGCAGCACGGTCCGCCTGTTTGCTCTCGTCGGCCACCGTCATTTTCTGCTTTAAGAAAATCTAGGGAGTGCAGCGTTGGGTCTAGTACAATAGTGTTTGTATTACTGAAATAAAGTAAAGAATAAAAGACCATGGTGTGGTTAGGCAGGAATGTATCAGAGGCACTCTGATAATGCGTATAAAAATCCTTAAATCGTGGATAGACCAACACGTTTTGACTCAGAAAGGGTCTTCATCAGGGTATTGGTACAATGAGAACAGGTGTTCAATATAAAACTCATTAAGTGGTCATGTGACTTAAGTCATTTTCCATTTATTTGACACTAGGTAGGAGGACGACCATAATCAGATCACTGCGGGGGAAACTGGGTGTATTCAAAGGGCTCTGGAGCCCTTGGATATTTGAAGTAGACACATGTGTAAAAGGCCTCTGTGCAGCAAAACTACTGTGTATTGAACGGGGGGGCGGGGGCACTTTTTATTGCTAATAAAGCTAACTTTTCATTTGTAAAAGGCATATGGTGATTATTCTCTTAAAAGTTACAAAGCATGAAAATCGGTTTGCCATCCGAGTGGCGCAGAATAGCATCCACCTTTTTTCCCAAATAACACCGTATGTTTCAAGTATCTGCCAGTTCATTCACGGTCCAACGTGACCACGTTTCTGACTAATCAGAAATTGCACCCAAAAACCTTACATAAAACGTGTTTTCTTTTGAAGCTTGAAGACACCAAAGTCATTTGTTGGCACCATGCAGAGTCCATTGAGATTCTATTGGAATATTTCTCAGTTTGCACTTGATGTCTAAAAGGTCAGAATTACTAGGCCTATGAATGCTCAAATGCTGTATATAAAATGGTGATTAAATATTTCTCACTGATGAAAGGAAGCCCTTGTGATACTTGTGTTAATATGTCTGCATGCAGGATCCTCCCTACCATCTAGTGACGTCTAGAAACGTGCTTTACTTCATGAACTTACAGAGGCGGGAGGGGGAAAAGGAAGAGAGACTGGAGCCATTGCTTCAATATGCCGAGTGACCTAAATCCATGTAACATTATGCTATATGCCTAAAACAGAATAAGTACAGTGTGCTTTAGGTTGCTAAAATGTGATGCTTTCAATTGAATGTGAACGCCTTCAGCTGATAGATTTGTGTCATTTAAAACTGCAAATTCAAAACAAAACTTGGGAATAACATTTCAAAGGTTTGGATGGACGCACGGTGAAGGGCACTGAAGGAGTCACCACATTAAAAACAATGACAAAATAGGACATTTATTCAGGGAGCACCAGTCAGTCAGTACAAACGTTATTTTTCTCTAAGAAGCTCGAGATTTGCAAGAGTAACATTGTGATCACGTATCAGGAAAACTAACACTTCTTTGAAAGTCGAAGCATTTCAAGCGCTGTGCTCTTAGCTAAGGCCTATGTCATCGTAATGGGCAGAACACCGGCACTGCATCTCGGTCAATGCTTGGTGAGAGCAAATCATTTAGTGTGCGTCATACAAAATCTACCTCTACAGGGTAAAAAACAGAAACATTTGGGCAATAACAACACACACACATATAATATATACATGTTCCAACTTCATCAAAATCTGAAAGTGAACTCACTAGATTTTCACACTGTGTCCTGTTACTGTATAAATTCATTAAACTCGCACACCGACTCGCACGAACTCTAATACTATAATACAAACGCCAAAGCGCTGATGTTAACGTTGAGACTAGTTCAAATCAATTTATTGCAGAAGTTCAGCAGAAAACAGGGGGAAAAAATCTATATTATCCTCGTTTAGACTTGAATTTGTCAAGTCAGTGTTTAATGTTGGATAATGGGATTCCAATGAATTATGCATAAAATACAACACCGTGTAAACAAAGGTGGTGCGTCAACAGGTTTTCAGCAGGGGGCGCAAAACGCTGATTACGAACTAAGCCTTCAATAAGGTCCGTGTATTCTCTCCTACATTTGTAGTCTAAGCAAGCGAAGCTTCTTGCTAAAGTATGCCTTGGTTCTTAATTTTTTTTGTGTTAATTTTTGTTTGATCTCTGTAGATTCAACAATTACAGAGACGATCTTAGTGGTAAAATGTTTTTTGGTCAAATCCAGCCAGCCACTTTTTTTCTTGGCTTTTCAGTGGCCTGAAGAGAAACAAAAGCGGAGGAAACGGAATGATGGCGGTGATTGGTTGACTTTGCTCGGAGGACGCCATTTACATACAGTGCATTTACAGCTAAAATATGACAGCAAGACATGGATGGATGGACGTCTGACATTAGAGGGTAACAGTCGCTCAAATGAAAAGTCTTGATAAAAGAAACATGTCATTACACACAGTAAACCACATGTTTTCCTAATGGCTCACATTGTGCTCATTCTTAAAAAGGTAAAGCTGGTGATAATCTTTATTTTTCCTTATTGTCAACAATTCCCATTTAAAGACCAAAACCAACAATGAATGTATGCGACTAACAAGAAAGATCTGTGTATCCAAAGTCTGGTTTATCTAAATTCCTCTTCACTGTTCCCCAAAAACTATTAACAGCACATAATTGAGCAACACTGTTGCACTGGGTGACATGTTCCTTCATTACCATGAACACACACAGTAGCTTATTTTCATTCAATCAATCTCTCGCACAAAATGTATATTAATCCACCGCAGAAAATAGTCCCCAACAAATGCACTATTTCCAACGGTTTGAGCGATGAAGACTTCAATGGCCTGACGTTTTAGGAAAAAACTTTTGATCTTTTTAGGAAAAAAAGTACGTATTTGTGACCTGTTTTTAAATATTCTTCATTAGCAACCAATGGTCTTTTGGCTGACAGGGTGGGAAAGCAGATGGACTAAGACGTTGGCTGTGCTTTGATCTTTGCATGGGCTTTGTTGACAGCAACAGAAGCGTAGCATGTCGCCAGCCTTATCTGCAGTGTGAGTACAGTCCGTCTCTTCACAAGTCTTCACGTAACAGCTCGCTTTGATACACAAGACTTGAGTCTAAACTACAACACTGTTCAGAAATGGGGTTGAAATTTGTAAATGGACCATCTTTACCCAAAATTCTGGTCCATAAAAATAAAAATCACAATAATTCACAATGGTATTGATAAAGACTACAATATGTTGTTTCCCTGCAAAGGAAGTTGAACATGTTTTTAGCCCATTTGCTACAAATCATAAATTATACTATGTGCTGTATGTTTTACATCACTAAATATTTTTTGCAAGCCATGCTTATGGACGTCCATTGGGGACGTGTTATTTGCATAAAAATGTCATTGCATTTGTATTTTCACGTACTTGTTTGGGGTGTCCTGTGACCAATTTAAAACGAAAACGGAAAAGCGGTTTGACATTTAATTTTCAAAGTCGTACCCCCGCTGCACAGTGGAAAATATTCAAATGTTATCTCAAATTTGAAAGTTAAAACGCAATATAGACAATGTAAACTAACTTTCCATTTATGCAAGCACCATTTTTTCATTTCCCAGTATGAAAATCATCTGGCAGATTTGTTTAAGGTGTGCAACCCGTCAGTGTGGGCATCGAGTCGACACATTACTTTTGTCGGAATATGTGATTGCTGTGAGGTAATGCAACACACACCGCTAAAAACCAATCTACCCTTCAACTGAATCACCATGAAACAGTAACATAACACTGGAAAAGACAATAGTACTGTTGACTTGGTGTTCACAGTGATGAACCACACAACTCACACAGGTTGCAAGAGTCTGGTAGTTCATTATCATATGTCAGGGAAATGAATGGAAACCAATGGCTGCACGGAACTGTAAGAAAGAAAGTATGACATGCATTTGAAAATGCACTGAAAACACGTGTAAAGGAGTTGTAGTTAAAACACTGAGACGTTCACATCCTGTGCTGTGCGGTTACATGTTCATAGTGAATATAAATAATTTAAATCTAGAGTGGGACGGCTGCGTGAAGTGTCACATTACATTAATACACATTGGCACTAAGGATGAAACTAAACAAAGTGAAAGGAACTCAAATGTATGTGCATGTTACATTAGTTTTTCTGCGCTTGTGTGTAACCTGCACGTTTGCACGGTTGCGTAAGACAAGTGCCTGTATACTTTTATGTCACTTCTATGGAGTGATATATCATCATAATGTGTGTGTGTGTGTGTGTGTGCCTGCATGTGTTTCAAATTCAAATTCAAATGCATGGGCACTGTGTCACGTTTTCTACTCTGCACTTTCAGCATTCATGCATGTGTGTGTGTGTGTGTGTGTGTTTCTTCTGTCTCTTCAGGTCTTCCTTTGATGTACGTTCCCTACATATGTGTTCTCTATACACAGCACTATGTAGTGGTTAGAGCAGGAGCGGGTGTGTTGTCCTAACAGTCGTCCTGTCTGCAGCAGCGCAGCCTGGCCCGTCACCGCCATGTCAGCCGTCCGCCACGCCTCGCAGTAGTTAGTGGTCAGACGGATGCCCACAGCACTGGAGCCGTGCCATACCAACTTCTCTGGCCTGGGGGAAGAAGGAGAGGGACTTAGTGAGTTGGGTGTCACGTGCTTTGACTTTGTCCCGTTCGCTAACATGGAGGGGGCGGAGTTTTATAACCTATACTGCATCTAGCCACCAGATGTTTTGGCTTCACTTCATGTTGTCCATCTTCATTTACAGTCTATGGCAGGGTTTGTCACTTCCAGTCTGCCAAAACTTCCCATCCGGCCCGCAGAATCTCATTGTTATTGTCAATAAAAGTTGCATGCCTTGTGTAATGGCGGCACCTCAGATTGTATTATTTTGCTACAGCGATCGTTTAATTGCAAATGAGGCAAACAGGTGCAGCTTTACTGAAAGTCGGCACGATGAATGCACATGTAAACTTTCCTTTCACAACTTTCCTCTTCTGGCTCTTTGAGAGAAACATTCCTGCGTGTCTGGCAAACAATTCAAAGGCTTATCTTCCTGCTTCTCCAAAGCATTTTCCACCAATCAGGACACTGATAGCGTCAAAACAGATTAACATGTCCTGCCAGTCAGGACTGAAATCTGCAACTGCGTTTCATATGTTAAGTGTCTAGTTATCATTATGGAAATGCCATGTTCACATATATAACAAAACTAACACAAAATAATATTTTTACATATGGAGCGAAAATATTCAACAATAATAGGCTCTATATACAGTATAATAATAGCCCTCTCTCTGCATATATATACATTTGAAATCCCGGCCCCCACATGGTCTGCTTTGAAAAATTCTACCCGTTGGACTAATATAGTCGATGACCTCTGTTCTGTCATAAAAGCTTTCATTTGTTGGGTGTTTTCAGTCCGAATGTTTCGCTTTCAGTTACCTCCACACAAATACTTTCCCTTACATGGTCACTCACACACACACAAACTCTCACTCACCATCCTGAGTCAGTCATCACGTTGCGTCCGTCAAAGGAGTAGATGGGTGTGGACGGGTTGACTGTGCCTCCATTCCCAGAGAAGATGGACGTCCAACTACTGAACAACACTTCACCCTGAGCGGAGAGGAGAAATATTGGATAATCATGTCGGCGAAAAACAGTGAAACAAAATCTGTATTATCTTTAAATGAAATAGCAAAAGTAAATAGACATTTCTCCCCACCCTGAGATTAACCACAGGCATATCAGTGCGGTCGGCCTTCCTCACGATGGTTGCCAGATCTTGGAGGTGTGAGGACAGGAAGGCCCTGTAGGTGGCTGTCAGCCCCATGGCGCGCGCCTGCTGGTAGCACTGGAAGTCGGCCCCCCGGATGCCATGCGTATCCCCTTTCAGCGGTGCGTTGAGTGCCACCATATGGAGCTAGGCAAGAGAAAAACACGGGAGCTCAGAAGAAAAAATGCGTGGTCCAAATCTGACACATTATTCATCACCAGTCAGTGTTGGGCCAAGTCATATTAGCTACCTGGATCTGGCAAAGAGTTTATGACGTATGTATGTACGCATGTACTGTATGTGTGAAAGTTAATTTTGTTATTAGATTTTTTTTGTTTATTTGCCCTGAGTAGTGTTAACGAGCTTCCCCAAAATCAGTTCCTGCATATAAACTGTGTGCAACCGGGGAGCTATTTTGTAGCATACCGTCATGTTTCCCTGGGGCGTCGTTTAGTGCGACACCACCCAGCTGCGTTCATAGGCGTGTCCAGAGGGGGGGCCTTGGGTGGCACGTGCCACCCTTGGAATCTGATTGGCCACCCCAGGTGCCACCCTGCCAGCCAAAACTATGATTGGCTTACGGCCAAGTCAGAGGCGGGACCTCGTTCGAACAGTTTGACGAGACCCGAAATTTCTTTCTGGTCTTGACATCTGAGATTCCGGCCGCTACTTGTCGCTGACAAATGAGTATAATT
>JAVQJF010103796.1:0-15019 GCA_036023855.1 Gadopsis marmoratus
CCCCCCCCCCCCCCCCCCCCCCCCCCCCCCCCCCCCCCCCCCCCCCCCCCCCCCCCCCCCCCCCCTAAAGTGTACTAGACTGCTGGTGTTTGTGCGCCTCACACATTTTTATTTTGGTTAAACAGTGCTAAAATGGCTTGCAGGCAGGAGCAAGTGATGCAAGACAGTGAAACGTCTTCCAACTTGTAATCAGTCAACAGCCGTAAATCAGATGAGCTGCCAGTTTGGTTTTCATTTTAAAGGCGATTCCACCAAATTTCAACTTCAATATGAGAGTTCTTTGGCTGGTTTGAAAAATATTTTTTATTGATTAAGTTAAGTTGGGTTAATGTGTGATATTGTGCGATGTTAGAAAAGTGACGACATCCCTTTGATTTTGTTGGTCGGTGGGTTCACCACTTTGGACTTGATAGAAATATCTCAACAACCTCTGGCTGGATTGACATGACATTTTATGCAGACAGTCATGTTCTCCAGAGGATGAATCCTTAGGACTTTGCTGGTCTCCTGATTTTTCCTATCAGCCTCACAGAGAGATGTGGCTGGAGACTCTGTCTTGTCGCTTTATTTTTCCGCACGCCGATCAGACCACAAATAGCGCTGCCTTAAAAGAATGCAAACAGGTTTTAGCCTCCATCTCGATGATCTGAAGGTAAACAGTAGAAGTACGCATCAACCATGCAGGAGGAATGTATGCTTGCTTATTAATTTGGCCAATGCAGTGCAGTCTGTTGCCAGATGACGTTTCATTACGTCCCCACAATAATCTTAAAAATGTGAACCAGATTCAACTTATTTATTTTATTTTGCCGAAGCCCTCTTTGTCGGGAACCTTGTCGTGGAAGGGAGCTGCGTCTTCTGACGTACTGTCTGTCATGACATAATCGTATTTGACCCATCCTTCTCAGCTATCAGAAACAGAGCCCTCACTATGTTTTACTCAAACCCTTTCTTTTGTCCCCCCTGCAATTTGATGTGCTGTATTAAAGAGAGAAAAAACAAATACCAATCAAAGATTCAACATTTCAAACAGTCCCTTTGTGGAAATTGGCCTTTCTAATGGCTGGCAAAGACGGGCATCCTAAGTGGTTTTAATGTCAGCTCCTCTCTGTGTCTCTTTCAGTTTCTGTCTCTCTTCTCACGCTGGTCTCTTCTCAGTGGGTCAGGACCTAAAATGGGTCACAGGCCTATGTTTAATAGATCCCCATACGGCCACAGTAGTGATATGCCTCAGCCCAGGTCCCATGATGAGAGGCTAAATGTTTCATTTGGGTCCCAGGCTGGAGAGGTTTAAGAGCCCTGGTCCTAAATGATAGCTAGACCTCGAGCTCAGTGGCAGACTGTGAGGGGACAGCGAGTCCTTGGCCTTCACTCTGCGTCTCACCCTGGCACAGTGAAGGGGTCTGTCCACAGCTGATAAGTGGTTTTAATGTGATCTCCTCTTTCTTCTCTTTTGCTCCCTCTCTCGCTTCTTCCTTCTCTCATCCTTATTCATTCTTTTACCCTTCCCCTCGTTTCCCCTCATTCCTCCCTTCTTTCTGTCCTAGACGATGGCTTGGCTCCAGCTGTGGACTATGGGGTTCATGGCCACAATGGCCTTGTCCAACTCTCTCGCCGTACTTGGAGATTCTGTCCTTCCTGTGGTGGAAGCAGAGAAGCGAGGCCATGTTGAGATTGTGAAGAAGGAATCCCATCCTGTCCTGTTCAGGCAGAAGAGAGAGTGGATCTGGAACTCTCTCTACGTGGAGGAGGAGAAACCTGCGCCCATCGCCTACAAGATAGGACAGGTAGGTTAACTTCAGCATTTTGACTGCACTGTCCGAAGCTCACACTTAAAGCAATCCAACAAGAATCCTCCTTATGTTTCCGGTCTACTTCCTTGGCCCAGCTTCTACAGTTTAGTCTTTAAATGTTCATTAATCTACCTGCCATGGTCGTATGAAGGGAAGGCAAGTGTGTATTTCTGTCACTTCCATTCAGTTTGAAACTGTAGCATGCCAACTATCTGGGGTATTATCTTGTTGCTAGATATCTGAGCAGTCTTGTGCGAATGCTCAGTGTATTTGTGGAATTTTGCTGGAAGGTTGCTGATCTGAGTCCTCACACCAGCTGAGAAAATAAAAATCTGAACGCTAAAGAGAATATGAAACAGTGAGCCGTACTTCTCTTCCTCTTTTCTTTCACAGCTCAAGTCGAGCCAGAGAGTCGAGGCGAAGAGTTTTAAAATAGAGGGCGAAGGAGCAAACACCATCTTCACTGTGGATGACAAAGGAGACCTGTTTGTCACCCGATCTCTGGACAGAGAGGAGAAGAGCTCGTACCATTTGACTGCCAGGATGTATGATGGCAACAACAAGCTGATAGAGGATTCTGGAGACTTTGTCGTCCAGGTGACGGATATCAATGACAACACCCCCGTCTTCCAACGAACATATAATGGATCCATTATGGAGAGGTCCACGATAGGTGAGTAGTTGTACTGTCAAAAGAGTTATCTGAAAAATATCAGCAGCAGTTGATAGCAGGTTGAAAGGTTGCTCACAGTTCTTGCTTTTGAACGTGTGATGGAATAGGAGATGAGATGAGAGTCAAATTAGGTTTATTTGTATTGCCCTATATTACATACAGCCTCTTAAATGGAGACTGTCCTCCCCAAAAATATGACCCATATTTACATATATTGTTAGGCAGCAGCTTATAAAGAGTGACAAAATCCGTATAGAGAGGTTGGGGATTGGTTGGATGGATGGATGGTTGAATAAATGGACGGATGGATCAAAAAACACAGGACTTTTACCCAGGAGACATCTGTTCATGTCATTGACAAACGACATTCTGTCGTTTAGGTTGGAGGACTTGTTGCCTAAATCGGCTTTAAAGGCCCACAACACCAATGTGTTACACAGAGCCCAAGATCTATGAGAAGACACGGAAAAAAGAAAAATGTGAATGAAGACGTTTTTGACATTTGACATTTACTATGCAGTGATAATTGGGATTAAAAATAGACCGGACTGTGAAAGGTCCGGGGAAAAATGAAACATAATGTCAACACCTGTCATAATCGTTACAACGTGCTTCTGTTAATAAAAGCCACAGCGGGGAGCTAAACAACACAATCGTAGCACATAACAGCCAGCGATGTTCAATACAAGAACAAAACATCGTACACTGTAGCGCGATGACGCAACCTTGCTTTTACATTCACGCTCTTCATCTAGGAACTAAAGTTGTTGAGGTGAGGGCAACCGATGCTGACGACCCCACCACTGCTAACGGAGAGCTCAGGTACTCTTTGACCCAAGACCTTTCTGCTTTCGAGATCGACAGCGTCACAGGTAGGCTCTGCGGCAACACTGCCTTTTTCTTCCTTAACAAGAGCCATTTAGCGGAGGTGTAGATGAACAAGCTATTTTCTAGTCGATTATGAGTCAGAGCTGACCTCAAAGATAACACCCCCTCTGTCTGTCTGTCACTCTGCAGGCGTGATCAGCTGCAAGATAAACACTCTGGACCGGGAAACCAAGAGTCAGTATGTGGTGGTGGTCAAAGCTCAGGACATGAGAGGAATGGCCTCTGGCAGCACAGCCACCACCTCTGTATCCATCACCATCACCGACACCAACGACAACTTCGCTTCTTTCACCGAAAGTAAGCAACAGAGTGCAAGAGCAATATGAAAATCTGCGGCAAAAGATTTTTCAGAGGTTGCTCTTCTGGACACATTACAATGACAACACACCTATTTTTTCTTCACAACACTTCTTCTTTACATATTTTCTGTAACCGTCTTACATACACGACAGTAGACTTCTGCGTTTTCTGTCTGCAGAGATATACACTCTGCGGGTTCCAGAGGACCACAAGCTGAACGAGATGATAGGAACTCTGGAGTTGGAGGACAGAGATCAGATCCAGAACAAAGAGCCCGAATTCACGATTCTTAGTGAAAACACTGAAGTGTTTAATATTGAACTCAACGCCAACAAGGACGGCAACCTCATGCTCAAACAGGTAGGAGGCTGCTGTGTGAACAGGCGATAGATATCTCAAGGCTGAAAGTTCTTAGAGTTATTTTTTTATTTCGATTTAAGAAGATTTTTTGTGAGAGTACTGATGAACTTTTTCACCTCTTGGGAATTTGCTGCCATTTCTTTTTGTGATAGCTTTGAGCAGTGGTTCCCAATCTTTTGTTGCTCAAGTAGCTCTTCGTTTTACCCTCACTGAAAGATGCGACGGCTTCATTGCATTATTTGACAGTATTTTGCTACAGAGAAAACGCAGTGGCTGTGACTGATCACTGGCATACATGAATCCAACATTTTCATCCAGGAGTTGTTGATGTTTTTGCTTGATATCTTTTTTTATTCAGTAGTTGGTCATGTTCGCATTCATACTACTGCACTACCACCACTTAGCCATTTATTGCTAAGTGGTGCTAACATAGTTTCCACATGCTCTCAATTACAACACTTGACGTTATGGTGTTTCAACAGACTCAAGCCAGTGGAAAACCTTTTGTGAGACGTTGAATTTCAGCATTACACCCGTTTTTATTTTTATCCAGTTCTTTATCATCTTTCTGCTTTTTCCAAATTTCCTAAGTTACTCCATTATCTCTACACCTAACCCCTGGCAACCGCACTAGCACTCCCTGGAGTAGACGGTCTCACATTTTATAGGTAATCCAAAATAAAAATGATAGAGGTGTATAGGTAGTGTTACATATTCACGCTTTAATGTTCCAGCCTCAAAACCGAGAGGAACCTCATGTCCAAACAGTATTTTCGGCATTTAAGCGATGCTTTTATTCAGAGCAGTTTACACGCCGGCTTCACCAACGTTGAACGGAAGGATCAAGGCCACAGTGGCTTCAAGTCTACTAATGCATATTGAAAAATTCAAAAGTGTTTTTTGGTTATGGCTCCCTACACATTGTGCCACCACCAATTGCCTAAAACAACTTAACCTAGAATGTCAAATGTGTGGGTTTTTATTTGATATTCTTGCAGGACAATGATGTATAATACAGAATTAAAACCTGAAAGTCTTGGCCTCCTTCTGGTTAGGAGAGCTGGTTCATGCAGCAGGGTTACTTCACTGAACTGTGCTCTTCAGATAAAGTATTTAGGACATCAGAAAGCTGAAAATGTATATTAATGAAATGAGCTCCGTAATAGCTTGCACCCACACTGGCCTGGAATCGAATCGCACCACCATCTTCTCCCCGCTCAACTCACCCCTCAGCTGTGTAGTCCCTCTCATCTTTCTCACCTGCTGTGTTTACTTGCGCAGCGTAAAGCCGGCTATCGGCCACACTGCGGTTAAGGTGTTATTCCTGTTAAGCTGTTTACACATGCCTTTGATACCCTGCGAGTATACCAGTTACCATGAATAATCCACTTAACAGAATATTCTGCCTACCTGTGGTGTCCCATCCACAGATAAAACACCCCAACATTTAACTGAACAGTAGTCTATTTCTAATACAGGGGAGCGAAATGATAATCCCTGCAGAAATGTGACGGTAAGCACTGCTTGCCGCAGTTTATTTGTCGACATGAAAGTGTATCCGTAACACCATGCAAGTCTCAGTTTGTGCAGATGTTGAAAAAGTGAAAGGAATAAGTTATTTCCATGCATGGTAACATGGAGGGGACAACTTGGCATGTTATCGCGTTCCTTAAATCATAGAGTGTGCACTTTCTTACCAGGTTGCTTCAGCTGAGTTGTGACATTTAGAGCCTTTTTGCACCCACCTGGTTATCGACAGCTGTCCTTGGTGAGCAGACGCAGGTGTGAATGCACTGAGGAAGAAGACAGAAGACGCATTTGAGCACATAAAAAAATAAAGTGCAAATGCAAAATGTCCCCAGTATAAAAACAGGAGCAAGATGTGTGGAAATATATGCTTCTGAGGACGAATCCAATTATGGAGCACCTTAACTCATAACAAGCAGCATGAAGTGTTTAGTAAAGACATAGTTAGACATTAAAGTTAGGTCTCAAAAACATTTTGTTAATGAGGGGATGTGACGTTGAGTGTGTTTACTGCATTTTGAGAGAACAGAGCAATTTATGGTTTCCAATATGAATGTGCCTCGCAGGTTATCAGGTTTGAAACCCTTTGGGAAACAACAAATATCTTAAATCCAGTGTACGTACTATTTTAAATAGTGTAACCTACAAATGAGTCGCTGACAGGATTCATATAGTAATAAAACAATATGCGTTGCCAAATTGGACTAAATGAAGAGAAGAGCTCATAAACGGTCACCTATGCTCAATATTAACGCAAATCCTGATCTAATAAGTACTTAATTTTGACTTGTTGTGGACTGAATCCCTGTTCACCTCTTTCTGGGATCCCCAGGCTCTGGACTACGAGACAAAGGGCAGCTACACTTTCAGTGTCCAGGTGCAAGAGAACCTGAGAAGCCTGCGTTTTCCTGCCGACAACGTGAACAGTGCTGTGACCACAGCCCAGGTAAATATCAGACAGGGCATCGGTAGTCTTTAAGACATCCTCCATCCTCCTTTCTGCCCCGCATCACGAGGGCGACCATCTGCTCTCAGATGATTGCTGTCGGTATAAAGGAATTTTGTAAACTTTATTTTTCACAATTGCATTTATGTTAGATGTGATGATAAAAGCTTCGATAGCCTGGAAAGGATGGTTTAGGCACCTTGAAAGTGCTTGAACTTTACTCTTAAAAAGCTGTACAAACCCTGTCTGTACATACTGTATGTTCATGAGCAGAGCTATAGAGTCCCAGCTCCCAGCAGCTCAAACATCAGCCTTTAGAAGGCAGGTCTCAGATCAGTGACAGAATTAGTCTGAAGTCCAACAAATCTGGTCCCCTTTTAATTTTTAATGTTTCATTTTTAATGTTGACCAAATGTGCGCAAATTACAAATCAAAGCTGTCATTCAACAGTTAGGAATTATTTGACATTGACAGGTAAACATCGAGGTGGTGGATGTCGACGAGCCACCGGTCTTCTCCCAGCCCACCTACACCTTCACTGTGGTGGAAGAAGGTATTGTGAACAACATAGGAACCGTCACAGCCAAGGATCCTGACGGAGCCAACAAGAGAATACAGTACGATGCCGCGCAAATGTCTAAAAAAGAACAAATGATGTTACTAATCCTGCGTGTAGTGACTGTTACACTGGTCCCTCGCTCTTTCTCTTTAGGTACTCCATCTTAGACAAGGACTGTCCCATCCGTATCAACCCGTTCACAGGGGAGCTGTCCACCCTGAGGATGCTGGACAGAGAGCTGGAGGCCACACACATGTTTCAAGTTAAGGCACAGGAGGAGCCAAGTGGTACGTCACTCACTTATTTGTTAATCCTGTTCCCTTCAAACAATAGAACCTCAGATGAGAAATTAAAACCATGTGTGTTCTCGACCAACGGTAATGTGCATACAGGGAGGAGAATGTGCTCTCGATGTTCGATATATTTGCGGCAACACCTGGTCGACACACACTCGGGAAAGGAGAGAGTAAGCGGGAAAATCACATTAGAGGTGTCTTTGTTCACTTGCAGCTTCCAAGCCAAACTGTGTATTTTTAGACCAGCAATGAATGAAATCCAGAGATCTATTTTAGCGGCTTGTCACAATGTTTAAGGAACACAATGGCCCCCCTGTCCCTGATATACAGTGCATGTACTGTACTAAAGATAGTTTCAAAAGAGAAGCACACATTTATCAAAAGATGAACGTTGTAAGAGAACATCAGTGGTGTAAAATAAGTGTAAAAGCTGCTTTAATGTGACACAAAAAAAAAACCAACACGACAACTTCTAAACAAAAAGCTCACAAATAGAAATCCTTTCAGTCACTTTACCTTAATCGGTTCAACAAGCTGTGTGAAGTGAGCCGTGTAAGACGAAAGTGAGGATATAGAAATTAAATAAATAAAATGCTACAAGAACTTGGAAGACTTGGAAAAATATAGATGGATTTTTTTTTTATAGTAGGGATTGATTTTACATAAGACCTTGTCTGCGGGATTTTTGAATACTTTCAGCAACAAAATGAAAATGAGAAAAATCTGGTGCTCAGCAAAGGAAATAGTATGAAGAAGCGATCATTTATAGAGTAATAGTTTCTCCTGTTGGCACACAGGACTATGTGTTTCCCCTTCATACCGACTGCCACATTCGCATTAAATGCCGTACAGGCAGCTCACCGGAACATCTTGTGCATTTCATTTGTCTGCACACACTGTAAGATGTGCTGTATCCATCCATCCATCCATCCCACTGCGGTTAATCATGTGCTGTTGTCTATCCTCCGCAGGTTTGGAGTCATTTGTGAAAGTTAAAATTATAGTCCAGGACATCAACGACAACAAGCCCGAGCTGCTTGTTGCTGACATCTTCGTATGTGAGAACGACGTCACTGACACGGTAAGAAAATCACAGGTTATTGGGACTCTGCCTTGTTAGTAGATTTAGATCTTTTAGTCACTTAATACATTAGGTTAAGACTTTTTGAAGGACTGACCTTTGCTTTCAGTTTTGGTACTATGAGAGCGGTGAAAGTCAGCCAAAATAGTAACGTTACAAAACAATGAGCTGAAACTCACTATAAAGCTCCATGAAGCCGAGGGGAGCTGCAGATTCAGGAGATCATTTTCTGTAGGTTCATCACTGTGAGCGTTCAGTTTTCACATTTGTTTTCACATTAAATTTTCAAAAAAAAGGACCCACACTTACAATATATCTGTGTCCCAACCTGGAGGCCAGGGTGGCAGCTGGGAAAAGTAGATGTAGAGTATTTCACCTGGTCTAACGAAACACATCCCAACTCCAGCCAAAAATGTTTTCTACTTGTCAGTGCTGAACTGTCAGCCATTAACACACAATAAATGTCTCAATATGTCACCACTCACAATCGTTAATAGATGAAGGAATGACCTTAAACTGCATTTTGGTAATTTTGCTCATTTCACAAACAATATACTGTTTATGCTGTAGACCCTACATGCAGATTGCGTTGGATATAAACAAATTTGGTGTCCAGGACGGATTGATTTTAGTTTTTCCTTTTGTTTCCTCAGGTGATAGGAACCTTGAGAGCCACAGATAAAGACGAACAGCCAGCATCCTTCACTTTCAGCCTGGCCAGTGAGAGCGCCAACTTCACCATCAAAGACTATGGCAGTAAGTCTTTGTGTGCACTGAGCATATATTTACCTTCTTTTCCTTGCTTGTTGCTCTAAACGGTGCTCGGAGGAAGCACTGACCTCGGCACTCGTTGCTATGCAACAGCTGAAACTCCATCTGAGGCACAGTGCTTTGTTGCTGAAAGTTGAAATTATTTTAACTTCTCAAAGCATGCTTTGGTTCTCCCAGCCAGACGAGGGGATTTAGAGAGCCTGTCTGGGACCATAAGTGCTGTCTAGAATGCACAACAACAAATATTGAAAATAATGAGAGCAAGTGGCTCAGAGGACTTGAGGATGTCTCTCTATGTATTCTAAACTACTCTCAGCTAAGGATGTTAAAAGGAACATGTCACACAGTGCTACTATGGTGCTTTTTACTATAAAAACCTTGATAAACTGCACCAAGAGGCCAACTCTTTATTAGGGATATGTATGAGATAATGCACATTTTGATTATGTATACATTGTTCCTTTCAAAAAAAAAGTCATGTCTCCAAATTCATTATGATTCATCTTCTGGACAACATGGATATCTCTGGCAAATTATAAGGCAACCATTTGAAGAATATAAATACTTCGGTAAGATTTACAATATAAATATGCAAACACACAGGCAGGCGATACAAGAGATACTGGATTTCAAAGTAAACAAGTGCAGATTAAATGTACACATTTTCATAATTAAATATATTTTGGTGGGGTTCAAATAATGCTGAGGAACCTGCCATTAGGCCACTTAACTTGAAAGTTATATTTTTCAACTGACACACTTTCCTCTACTCTTTGCCGCGGTAGCTGACTGGTGCTAGCTCCATCACCGTTGTGTTTAGGCAAGAGGTGACTCCAGAAAGCAGAACACGAAACTTGGCCAGTTCAAAAAGGTCACCGGGGTTTATTTCAGCACGATGGTGAGAAAGGGGGGGTGAAGGTGTGAGGCAGCTAAAGCCCAGCGGTCATAGAAGTTAGAGCAAAGCAGGCTGGCAGAAGCCAACGCGAAGGCAGACAAGTGACCATGCAGGTGAATGGAACAATCTGGCAGAGACTGGAGAGTTGAACCGGGTATTTGAGTACTGCAGAAATAATTACTGGGTGAGCCACAGCTGCAAAGGGGGGTCACCCGGCTGGAGCAGGAACCTCACGGCCCCACCCAGACATAGGTATACACAGCACAGAGAGACAGACAGGGGACAACAGCAACACAGTCAGCTCAAATAAACAGGCTATGACACAGATGAGGGTGTGAATCTCTACAGAGATGTTGTCTTTGTTCCAGACACTGATATTTAGGCAAAGGTTGGTGCTCTATTACATCAGATTGCCTATTTGTGTTATTCAACTTAGGTCACAAAATGGCACAAGTAAAACCGTTTTCATCATTTTTGATCATCACACACCCTTATAATACATGAAAGCCTGAGGAAAAGTGTTACCGACTGTTCTAGTCAAATATTAAACGCCTGAATAGATGAAAGATTTAGGTGAAGAGTTAGTATTTAATTTAAGCGAAATTTGAAACATACTGAAAGGAAGATAAACAGAGGGGGAAAAAAGTAAATTTCCTCTGGGCTCGTGCCTGGAGCGGTTGACATGTTGAACCGATGGAGGAAAGGAAGAGGAAGACGGAGGAGAGCAAAAGGAAAGACAGATGAGGCAGAGGTGGAAGAGGAGATGAAAGGAGTCGAGAGGAAGTGATCAGGATTAAGGGAGATGGGTAATATTAAAGTGAGGCCGTGTTAAAATGAGAAGAGGAGGCAAATCCAAAGGAGAGGGAATAATGAAGAGCGACCAACAAGAGAATAAATGGAGGTGGGAAACGAGAGAAAAATATGAATGCGTGAAGAGTGGAGTAAAGGAGGAAGAAAGGCAAGAGAACAGAAGGAAAAGAGGAAAAGATAGAAGGTGGAAAAAGGGGAAAGAAAATTAGAAAAGGGGAGGAAAGAGGAGGACAAAGAAGGGGCGGAATAAATGGGAGAAACAAGGAGCGATGGAGAGGGAATGAAAGAATACATGAGTATAAAGAGCAGAAGAGATGAGGACACATCAAATGGTTAAAAGAAAGGTTAAAAAGCAAAAGGGTAAGAGGAGGAAAAGAGAAACAGAGATAAGTGCAATGTGAAATAGGTGAAATGAGGAAAAGGGAATGAGAGGAAAGGGAAAAGAGGGGAGAGGAGACGAGGTGGATAGTTGTTTGCTAAGTGCTGGTTGTCAGTGGGAACCTATGTCCTCCCCTGTGACTCGGGACTGTGGTCCCCAAAAATCATCTGACAGCACCTCACGCCACTTAACACACAAACTCACATACAGTATGCAACAAGAGCTGCAAAGTGAGGCCTTTTAAAATATTCATCCACTGCCAGCTCTTTAAAACTTGCAAGAAACAATCACGCTTTCATTTCGGGACCCAGAAACACACACACACACACACACACACACACACACACACACACACACACTCAGACAGTCAGTGTAGCTGCACAGTGAAGTGACAGGACTCGGTGTTTAGACCAGGCGAGTACACAAAGCTCACTGCATTAATGTAATACCACACAGACAAGTGAGAGGAGGAGGAGGAGGAGGAGGAGGAGGAGGGGGGAGGAAGACAAAGAGATGAAGAGAGACAAAAGACTGATGAGATGCAGGGAGAGAGAGATGGAGAGAACCGAAGAAATGTAGAGAGGACAGTGAGCTACGTGCAGAAATCCAGAGAGACGGTAAAGAGACGAATTCATACAAAGAAGGAGCAGCGGACGAGACGGAGAGGAGGGATGAGATGAAGGGAGGACAGACGCAGTTTTCATCTTTTATTCAGTTAGTTAAGGCTTCATCTGTACCCCCACACACACCGTCAGTGGAATCCTGATCCCAGTGAGGTGGTTGTATGTTCTTTGGATGTCAGACAGAACTTTCATTGAAGGGTCAGTTTACCCAAATTGCAAAAATAGAAAAACCCAACATATTTTCTCACTTATTGTAGAGAACAAGAGGAACTTCTTGCAGCGTTAGTGCCCCGAGCTAATGAGCTTGCTGTCGGGCTCGTATTGTAGCCATGAATTTGACTGACTAGCGCTAGCGGCTAGCCTGTTCCCGGCTGGCTAGCGCGCTAGCCGTTAGCTCACCAGGACGAGAAGACGCGCCACTTGCTGCCGTGGTGGTGCCTGAGTGGGATTTAGTTTGTTGTGCTCAAACCACTTAAAAATGATATTAAGAAAAGTCAGCAATGACATCTTTCCAGAAGCATCGTCTCCATTTCTCTGGATAATCCACAGTTTATTTTTTTTAGAAGTATGTTTTTTTGTTGCGCAGTTCCAATGAGTTGTATTTTATATAACTGCACAAGCCTTCATATGCAAAGCTCGTCTGAAGGGTGGAAGGGAGTTCATTTGAAAGAAAAATGGGAAGCAAGTCTCAGGAGGGCTGTAATTGTTAATCGTTGCCTCCCTTCACAAGACCGATATCATTTGTATTCAAAGTGCAAATGTCAGCAACACCCAGGCTGTTTCTATTCAAACGTGCCCTTAAACCACAGCTATACCGTATGTTTCTTTGGCTAAGAGTTTAACAGAGGTATGTCTGAGTGCTCACAAGGGATTTTCCTGCCATTGTGTTTGCTGAAATTCCTCCAGCGGTGGGATGTTAAAGGCTCCCCCCATCGTCTCGGCAGGAAACTTGTGCCTGCCGGGGTTTCGACTAATGGCCGTGTTGTTGGTGAGGTACGCTGAGGAGACATTGCTCTGCTCTGCCTCAGTTCCCTTTGGGTGCTCTTTTCGTGACTTTCAAAACCTGTCTGGCCACCAATTGAGCACGTAACATTCAAATGACGAGGGGCCATGTTGCCTTTGGACAGACGTTTCCAGTCGCAACGTTCTCACCTGCAAAGGAGAGACAACTCTGGGCCTTCTGCGGGATGCCACAGTTTCAGGTTTTTACGGTGCCGCCATTATCTATCATCCTAAACGCCTCAAATCCTAAATGCAGCAAACCGACAGATAAATCACAAACAATCTGTCTGCCTTTATGTAACAACTCTCTTCTTGTTCTCACACCTTGTTTTATCTGTGGAACAGGCGCCCGCTGTATAAATAGACTTTAAAAGACTCCATGTACCGAGCAGGTGAACATTAGATCCGCTCTGCCGAGATGAAGTGATGAGTCAGTCAAATTAGACATGGGTTTTGCAGAAAGCAAAGGCAAAATTTGTGTCGTGAAGGTGTCTGTCGCGTTCCCTGCGCTCACTGTGTGCATTTACATGCTGCTTTCTTAAGACAGCACAGCGGACCTCGTGGTGAAGCAGGGGCCGTTCAGCATGGACGGCCCCCCGGATTACAGCGTGGATGTGCGCATCGGTGACGGAGGACGACCCGTTCAGACCAGCGTCAACAACGTGGGAATCAAGGTCTGTGTGTGCTTTTGTGTGTGTGGCTTGTGATGCCCTGAACTGCTTCAGCACAGAACAATTTAAATAACTGCACAGATGAACCGCAAAATGTTTTAACACAGTAGAATATCTAATCACGTGCTGCGGATAGTTTAGGAGGACATACAGTGAACGACCACTGCCTGATAAATCAACTCGTTTCACTAACGTACTAATCGAGTGATTGTTTGTGCTGCCTGTTGCAGATGTGCCGGTGCGACGCCAGGCGGATTCCTACGCAGTGCAAAGCTGGAGCTTTCAAAGTGGGGATGAGCGTTCACGCCCTGATTGCCATTCTGCTCTGCATACTGACCATACTGGGTATGTTTAATTGTCATCTTTCTTTTCTTCTCTGTCGTGCTTCCCTCTTTTCCATCGTCAGTTGGGGTCGAAGACTACAAGTTTGAAAATGAAAAATAACATCTCGGAGTGCGGAGTTGGAAAGAAGTGAGCTTGCCAGACCTCTGTATCCCGCTCCTCATCACCGCTCGAGGCTGGAGGCTACGTTAGCTGCTACTAGCATAACACACACAAAACCTGTCGGTGGTCGAGTTGCATTGTGGGTAATGTGGATGCCAGGTTTTCACAAGGAATAAGAATATATGGAGAGAAAAGCTAGATCGTTTTTTTTTTTTTTTTACTTTGATTTTGTTTTACCTTCATTTTATTCAGGGTGGCATTTCACCCTGAATAATCACATTCACAGTTACACACTGGTCACTGGAGCAGGTGGCCTTAAGGGCCTTGCTCAAAGGCTCCCATCATTACTGCTGGGTGTGCTCAGAGGTGAAAAAAAGGTGAAAATTGAACACTTCAACCAGAGAGGGCAGTGAAACACTGATTTTCCGTTTGCTCTTTAAAAGTGTTTTCAAATAATTCGTTCCTGCTCATTATGTGGGCAGCCATGTTGATTTGAGCTCTGACTTCATTTTATTTTTTTTTTTACTTTCTGTAGTTGGACGTAGGAAATCTGTTGGAAGTAAAACAAATCTAAATCGCAATCACACGCAAGCGTGTGCAGGAAAAGTACAACGCACCGCTTCCTGTGTGGCTCGGGTGTTTGTTTAGGCTTTATCAAATGTGAGATGCCAGCGCTGAGTGATTGGGGCGTGAGCACAGATTCACTTGCCCTTGCTTTGCGATGAATAAGGTTTGTGTTTTGTGGGCAACGCTTCCCCTCCCTTTGTTGTTAGTGTTATGAATAATGCAGTGGCGGATGTGGAAATAATGCCTGCGGTTGTGAGCTCAATATTCTCTTTGATACCTTCGCCCCCTGCTCCTTTTTTTTTTTTTTCTGGGGATAAAGAGACACTTGGATGAGAGGAAACGCCGGAGATAGTTGGCCAAACAAGAGGGATCTGGGACGAGAAGAAGAACTTAAAGATTAAGAGAGGTGGAGGCGGAGTGACAGATGGAAAAAA
>JAVQJF010103831.1:0-11798 GCA_036023855.1 Gadopsis marmoratus
CCCCCCCCCCCCCCCCGGACGTGTTGGGAGACACTTGACACCGAACCAAGTTACAGGAGTCAGAGGGATTTGAGTTTTCATTAGGCGCGGAGGAGGCGGCCCACTCCTCGGCGCCTTCACCTGTTCAATGAATAAATTACTGCCTCAGCGCGGCAGGAACACACAGCTCTACTGAGGATATACTGTACAGTCTGGAGCTGCTCCACGCAGTACGAATTGTGGTTTTAATACATGCTAATATGGTGTATTCTTCAGTACTGCTACTACAACACTCCAGGATGATCTCTAAGTAACTTGCACTTCCTCTCTGTGAAAAACTTTATATTTGACTTGGAGCCTAGTTTTTGGCCTGTAATGCCGCATTCTCATTATTATTATTTTGGACTGTTGACGTCACATTAAGACGGCATTTTTCATTGTTCCCTCGTGTTTTGTAGTCCAAATGATTAGTCGAGAAAATGGCGCTCTGTGCACTCGCTGGGAGTGCACTTTTAGTGGACATGTTCACACGTGTCCAGTCATAAATTCTGGATTTCAGCAAAGACGTCCTTGAGGACCAGCCCTGATATGTGGAAGATGATAACGTTTCTGTCAGAAGGATCCTCGCAGCTGCGCAGACGAGGAAAGTTGAAACCGGTAATGACCTTTTAAGTTGAGATGGTGAACTCGTTAGCAAACAGTTGCCCATTTACACATCCAGCAGTCACGGAGCAACGTGATCATCTGGAGTCGCGTTTGTATCCACCTGATGAATGTAAGTCCAGTATTCCCTCTCTTTTGAAAGGAAATGGCGTTGAACCAACCTGACAATCAGTCTGGCAGGATAGTCTTAAAATGTATGGGAATAGCCTTCTCCACCTTAAGGAATCTTGGAGCCATCTTTGATCAGGATATGTCCTTTAACTCACACATAAAACAAACTTCATGCACTGCCTTTTTTCACCTACGTAACGTTGCAAAGATCAGGCACATCCTGTCTCAAAAAGATGCAAGAAAACAAGTGTATGCATTTGTTTCCTCTAGGCTGGACTATTGCAACGTCCTATTATCTATTTCGGTCACCAAAAATTTACTTTGGCCACCAAAGTTAGGGGTTTGGTGTCCCGTGGGGCCAGTGCTTAAAAGTATTAGGGTCTATCCTTGAGATATAATTACAATTTAATAATCTAACAATATATGTGTATTTGTCACTTTAGGGAATCCGAATCACTGATGAATAAATAATGAATAATCTTCCGATATCAATACTCTCAGGTGTTTTGCAGCTCTTTCCTTGTAGAAGAATCGTGCAGCAAACATGAGCAACAAAAGAACAAAGAAATGGGCGAGAAGAAGAAGATGTTCCAGCATTAAACACACTGCTTGACTGACAAGATGTAGCCTACGGAGCAAAAATAAGCACCACAATGTGTGCTTAAGCGAAAACATCTGGTTTAAAGTGATGATGCTCCAAAGTTGAACATTTTAAGGGGGAGTAAAATCAACAGGAATGTTCCTTTAATTGAAAATTCACAGCAGCAGGGGATTGTTACTGGGGGGGGAAGAAAAAAAAGCCTGAGACCCAATTAACAACTTTTCTAGAGTTGTGATCAGAGGAGAGAAAAAAAAAAAAGCAAAAGGCAACACCTGTCACGTCACACCTGTTAGTCTGTTGACATGAATAAAACATGTCGCCCCCGGCAGAGAGGAGCTGGGATGGTTAATTTAGCACATTATTAACAGAACAAGCCCACCGCCCCTCCGCCACCACCTCTACTCTCTAAGGGGGCCTCGCCGCACCAACCCTCCCCCAGGAGGCCTCGTTCAGACAGCAAATCTAATCAAAGCTTATCTAATCAGGTCTTTATACCGAGCTGCAGAGTGGGAAAATGACCCAATTCACTTTTCCCACACCAAACGCGTGAAAAGCTATTTCTGTCGCTCCAGGTTACGCCGGCTCCTCCAGCAACGGAGAGGAATTCAGCGAATTTCCCTTCTATAGTAAATCGATGCCGTGCGTGCTCTTGTAAACAGGTAGAAAATACCACCTTAAATGCATTAGTTAGTCCTCCGATTAATAAGCATGACTGAGATGATAAGCATGACTTTGGCGGTCCAAATCACAGAAAGATGTGTTTTTTTGCACCTCGTGAAGGGAGTACTCGCACTGCATATTGACCTTTTTACGAAACAACGATCTCGGTAAGTCACGGCACGTACAGAGATAAAATCTGAGTACAACACTGTGCTCAGTTTTTATTACCGCCTGGTCAAATCGTCTGTAATCAGATGCTGCCGCTGGGAATCTGGCTGCACTGACTCAACCTACACTCCCTCCGTTACACTCCCTCAACCCTTGTGCATATAAAGGACAGCGTAGCAGTGTATTGCAACCACAGCGTTAACGCTTTGCCTTGTATCACGGCCACAAATCGCTTATCACTCCTCTCCTAACTCGTAATCTTACACTCGGAGGCTTAAAGAAGGAGGAGGCTCTTTGTTTCGTGAACGTGCATTGTCTCCTTGGAGGTACAATAGGTAAACGTGCTTTCATGCATTTCATTCTGGCGCCGTGCTTTATGAGCAGGTGGCAGGGCACGGAACGTCAGCGAGGGAAGGTTGTCAGACAGGAGGCGAGAAAATTACACGATACCAAAGATAAGAGCAAAATCGACACCATCCAAATCATTCAAAGTGTATTTAACGCAAATATTGCCTCATCAGAGCATTCAGAGAAAAATCTTTATTAAACTTTATTATCTTTATTGGTGAAAACACTCGTCACAATAATCCCTGTGGAAAATGCCTTGTAGATATTTAAGGCTTTTATACAACACAATGTGGACTGTCTGACAGATTTTCTACAAATCGATAACAGGCTGTAAACAGAGTGAAGTGGAAGAAAAAACCAGAGAGGGAGAGCAGAGAGGCAAATTCAGAGGCAAACTGTGACTCACAGAGGACATTTAGTGGGTTTCCACGACCTGGATGAGACCGATTTCAAAACATTTCATGATTGAACCGATATGGACGTGTGCAGGTGGGAAGCAAGTGGTGGCTAGTCAGGAAGCAAAGGCACA
This sequence comes from Gadopsis marmoratus, assembly GCA_036023855.1. Lineage (NCBI taxonomy): Eukaryota > Metazoa > Chordata > Actinopteri > Centrarchiformes > Percichthyidae > Gadopsis > Gadopsis marmoratus. The sequence continues at coordinate 3,060 of JAVQJF010103831.1, forward strand.
AAGCTGCAAAGAGACAAAAAGCAGAAGTCTTTCGAACGGAAACCTGCTGCAGGACGAGGCTCCAGCATCACAGGTGTAAAGGTGCTAAACGGAGACCGTCCTCCCTCAGACAAACAGCAGCGCGCGTCTGTCCATCTGACCCACCACACACCACCGTTGCCCCGTCAGCAAACTGGGAAATCATTGTATATTTCGTTCATGCAAAGTGGAGAAAACTAGCGAGCCAACAGCGTAGATTGGACATCAAGGTCCGGCTGTTTGCCGTCCCTGTGAAATGTAGCTCGTTAGCGCTACGTGTGCTGGGTGCACGTTCACGTGAATGAATGATGTGACTTTATTTAAATATAACAGCCTTAATGTTGGCTGTAGTAAATGATCAAATGTGTTGTTTAGGCCTGAGGACTAGTCAGTTAGTCTTTATGCAAATGTCCTACAGCATGAGGAAGCATCAGCTAAGGAGGGCCGTACAAAAACCAATACGCAACTAAGAAAACAACCAATCGCCGGATGACTATTTAAATGACATGCTCCGCACAGAAACATAGCGGCAAGCTCAGAAAACTAATTCCCAATGATGCCAGGTATCCTGTTGTTGAGGATGTGGCACGTTTCTCTGTCTCATATAATATCAAGTCAACGAAATCCCTTTAGGAATTTTAACTGTAGGTCACAAAAATAAATAAATAAATAAAATGACTGGAAGATGAGATATTGGGTTCGGGGAGGAGAAGTGAAAAGTCACCACGAAGCAAGTGGGACTGAGACTGAAATCCGGTGGACACTCTGGGAGGTCCAGCAGAGGATATAAGAATATCATCCGTCGCTGAGATGGATCCGAAATATGACCAGTATTTACCCTCGTCTACCAACAACTGGATGCAGCTCTAAATTCAGAGTTCTAAATCAAGAGAGAAGCCAACACCTGAAGCAGGCGTGAATACCAGATTCAGCATGTTGCACTCCAGAGAGCAGCACAAGAGAGGCCTTATGTAAACGCTCTCAAATCCACTGCTGACATTTTGCCCAGCGCCCAGCTGCCCTCCTCTATCTCCGTTTCTCTCTGTTTCCATCTCCCTCTTCAAGCTCTCCGTTTCCCCCCTCCCTCCACTCGTCTTGATAACTCAATATCTGGGCACAAAAGCTGAGGTAGAAAAGTCATTGTTCCTGCTGAAAGGCGCGGTGACAAAGAGGTTAAGGCAGCGGTTTCCACATCGCCGCCCGGGAAAGTGATATTCACGCTGTGGGAAAACCCCCGCCCGGCCCCGACATCATTGATCCACCCGAGCACAGATGTGACGAGTAAACCTGCTCCCACCAGCAAACACAATAAACCCCTTAATGTCAAGACGAGGTGGAAGGAGAGAGACGCTAAAGGAGATAAGAAAGGAAGCACTGAATCACCTTTCCTTAGCATTTGGAGAATTTGGCCAGCGCTTCTGGCCATATCACCAGGAAGTGTGTTTCCTCTTACAAATATGTCAGGCTAACCAAGGGTCTGTCTGAACGCCTGGCTTCTTGTGTTGCTTCTACTAAGCTCGCTCACCGTGTCCCCAAATCTCAGTAATAATGTCCAAAATTATCATAACCGACAGACATGACGAGCACACCTACAAAGCTAAGACCCAAGTCGTAATAAACCAGAATCATTTCATGCACGCTGTGGATTCAGAAGTGTGTCATGGGTGTCCTGGGGGGGGGGGGTTTCTCCATGAAGTGGGACGTTGGGTAACTGAGGTTACCGACAGAGATTTTGGCCCCAGATGTGTTGAGAAACCCTGCTGAACCCTCACCCAGTCCTCCTGGAGAGGACGGTTACACCAGGCTGCACGACATCCACGCTGCAGCAAAGTACAGAAGAAAAACCCCGTTTGAGTTCTTCAGCATACTTTCGGAAGGCCAAATGATGAGTCAGGGGGTTCATACCAGGCGTGTTTGCAGCGGTTTATTTGGAAGTACGCAGCGTTTACTCCTTTAACTCGGTTTATTAGTCCAATGAAAAGAATGAGAGTAATGCAAGGAAGTTGTTCATTTCCAGCTAATACTTCACGTGCCCTTTACTGGGATAAACACCAGAGAAAAGAAATTACCAAGAACTCATGCACAGATCAAAGTACACTGCAAAAAATCTTTAAAAAAAACCTCCAACAAAAAAAGATCTGCCAGTTGGGTGAGCAGAAATTAATTTGTGAAACTACCACAAAAGTCAGGCCCTGGCTAACAAACCCTCCGTCTTCGTGAATGATGGGAATCTGAAACTCCGAGCTTCTGACTCCATGTAACACAAAAATACTGCACGGCCATCTTTTCCCACTCTGTGTCGGACCAAAGAAAGCAAAGTGTAGCTGTGACCACACCCTCAGAGCTAGCAAAACAAGCTAACAAAAGCTGGAACACAGCGGCCAGATGATTCCTAACGCACAAAATATGTAGCTCCTCCTGGTAGCTACTCCGGGGGGAGAAAGGGGAAAGATGGACAAGAAAAACATGGGATTTTAGAGGATGGGTTTGGTCATCTACAACCTCCACCTCTCTTTTTCTATTTCCCACCCTGCCGCCCTTCTCTTTCATAACCTCTCTCTCGCTCCGCCTCTCTCTCAGTGAGGTCCAGCTGAGCGCCATTAGCCCTGTGAACAACTGCTGGGAGTCAAGTGGGAAATTAAGCTGTGTGTGTGTGTGTGTGTGTGTGTGTGTGAGGTTTAATCACCAGTGCTCACCTCAGAGTGCACAACGCATGCATTTCATTACTTCTACCTCGCCCACACACACACACATACACACACACACAACGCCTGATATTAGCAGGTAATATGTAAGTGGACGTCTCATCTGGATCAAAAGAAAAAAGCATGTTAAAACAAGATGTAAATGCACGCAGAAGGCATTGCACCCGAACGCCATCGGTTCTCAGCAGGTGTAAAACATGTGTAAAGTTTGGGTATATTGGAAGGTCAGCTGACTCCGTCGCCTATAGACAGTGACCCCTTCCTCGGCAAGTAAAAAGAAGCAGATCGCTCATTAGCACCGGGTGTAAACGGGGTCATAAAGACGAGCACACAAAAGCACTTTCGCGTGCAAACAAACTCACCGTCCCATTCATACGTACAGTACCGTGCACACATGCACAACGGGCTTGGTGATACTTCAGTAATACACCATGGCTACGGAAAATACTTGTTTGGCTGGCAGCCGTCCACTGAAACAGAATATCAGGGCATCTCAGACATAGCTCAAGCTTAACCACAGTTCTAAATCAGTGCTCGGTGTAGAGTAAACCAAAGGTAACCATAGCGACAATTACGAGTTAAGAGGTCATAATGTTAAGAGCGATAATTGAGTCTGAAGTGTCCCGATATAAGTTAAAGGACTCTGCGGAGGAAGCCACTCGCATCCTTGCGTCCTTTGCCTGTTTTCATGCGTTTGAGGACACTTTTAATCTCTATTCGCAACATTGTCATGTCGCGATCGCGTGGCTTCGAGTTAACGCGTAAGTGAACGAGTTTCCCAAGCTGCCATAACCAAGTTAAATAATTTGGCAAAACAATCCCAACTCAAGGTCAACTAACTAACTTGTTCCATAGTTTTGCGCATCAGTATTTCGTTTTTCTTTTTATATACAATTTAGTTCATCTTCGCGTATCAGCGCCCACATTGATCAAATTATATAAACTTCTAATTTACAAAATACTAAGTGTGTTATCAATACGACAGACGCTGCAATTATACAACGAAATGATTTCCCTTATCATGTGATGAGAGTGAGGAGAGTTTATTAACCGGTGGGGGAGATTTCCGCACCGTGGCATCCCTACTTTCATCACCATTTCCTTCTATAGAACTTTCAAAACAGGAAAAAGCTAGTAAGTGGACTTTTAGCAGGGGCTGTTTTGTGAAACAAGGTCAAGGATGGAATTTGTCACAGCACGGGTTCATTTTTCAAACTGTAAGATTTGAACTTAAATGTATGTGATTTTCACTTTGAGTATCAACATGATGCCTATGTACAGTTTCCACACACACACAAATGTATTTAGTGTGCCTTAGGAGGACACTGCACTGGCTTACATTCATTCTCTGGAGATTTAAACTAAACCTAAAGCCCATTTTTAACCCTTGTGGGGACCTGCTTTTTGTCCCCACAGTGTGATACGCACAAAGCTGCCAATGTAGACACATCAGGCACACATAAAACGCAAAATCAGCCGGACAGACTGAGCAGCTAATCACATATTTACACGCCTCCGAAGCAGGTCAGCTGACATGGAACCAGCGGCAGCGTGGGGAAGACGAGCAGGCCCGTCCTGACCGCAGTTAACCGAGCAGAGAGCTTTCAAGCTCCGTGCCTGGCCAGCACACACCACGTAACAGAGCCCTGCTGGGGCCGACCTGCAGCCTTTTAGCCTTATTAAAGGCACAGAACGGAGACGGGACGCAGACGGAGCGGGGTACAGTTTGTGGTCTGAAACGGTTATTTCACAAGGGTTAACCTGAATGCTTCATGACACAAAACCTTTGGAGTTTTGATGTTCCACAGTCACGTAGGAAAGGAAAACTTTGTGTCCTGCTCTTCAGTGTCATTGCTAGCAGTTCACTACCTTTCTGGATGACGGTGCCAATAAAGTCTGTTCAAACTAGAGCCGGATGGTACCCGGTCGTTGACAGCGAGCTAGCTGTTCACACAAACACACGACAACAGAGGCAGGTGTAACTTTGGATGCGTCACCTTTGTTACAGTTTAAATATCGTTTCAAGCATGTCTCGCCGACAACATGCAGCAAGGCTTTCAGCTTCCAGCGAAACAACTCAAAGACGTCACTAGCCTAATCATTCCAGTCCAGTTTCCTGTGAAGAAGCACCAACAGCAGGAGCAGATGAATTAGCGAGCGGACTTTATTAAACTGGATAATTCAGGGTTTGGTTTATTGACCGTCGGCACCAGAAACTAACAATGACAACCCTGCAAGTGATGTTTATCTTTTATTCCCATTTTAGTCTTCCTACACCTTGAAAGGATTATCCCGGGCCCTAAATATACCACATCATCTCTGTCACTCAGCGTCCCCAACACACACCCAACCACACCAACCCTACACCTCTGTTCTCGCGAGCACCACGCGCTTTCTCACACCTGTTTTCCCAATCCAATCAACCATAAAAGCATCACCAAAGTGAGAAGAGCTGCTGATGGAAGAGCAGGACGAGCGTGCCAAAGACGCACTCGGCAAATGAGCCAACCGAGCCGAGCGCCGGCGGTGACGGCATCGGGAAAACAACCGAAGACGACGACGACGACTCGCCGTCGTCCAACATTGCACTTTGTGATTGCTCACCGATACGCCTCCGAGTGAGGTGATCTTGCGCCCGGCGCTCTGTAATCATAGCCTGTTTTCCTAATGCTATTTCACTAAAACATTTATTCAAGCAGGAGGTCTCCAAACAACAGCTGTTCCACCTCTGTCCTCTCAGATCTGCCAGGCTGAGGGGGACAGAGGGGGAATGAAACTGAAGGAGTGCGCACCCTTGATCCTTGATTTACTCACAGAGGGGTGAGGGGAGGACAGCGGCTCTAAAAATACCCCCATAAGGAGAGAGGGAGATGGAGAGATGTGGGGGGGAGCTTTGGGTGAGAGGGGGGCAGCAGAGGAGGAAGAGGAGGAGAAGTAAATGCTTGTTTTTGCTCCAATCACTACTGTTACAAAAAAAAAAAAAAAAGGAAAGAAAAGGCACATCTTAAGTTTCTGCATCCTAAAAATACACCTCCCTCGTGACAAAAACCTCATAAGGAGGCAAGGGTGGAGGGGGAGCAGCTTCTTCCTCTCCCTTCCCCATCACCCCTCCTTCCCTTTCATGAAAAAAAGATGCCACTAAAGACCCAAACAGCCAGAGGGGATAACATGAAGGGGAAGTGATCGGCAGAGGAGACGAGAGAACAATGTCCTTCTTTTTCCTCCCAGCAGCTAATTCATGTCAGGACCAGTGGCCCAGATACTGGGGCCGACCGAAGGAGTCCACTGTAGCAGCACCAGAGGCTACAGGCCACGGCCTCCGACAAACACACTCCGCCAGCGACCGTCAGCGCTGTCTGTGGGCCGACAGCGTGCCAGAGCACAAGCCAGTCTGTCGAGGTAGAAGCCTATAGTCTCAAAAGATGGGTCATTTATTAATAATTACAGTTGGAGTATTTTTCCTTGACAAGGTGAAAGGGCTTTGGTGTAGAGATGATGACTGATTTCAATTTTCCCACAAAGCAGGCTTCGACATCAACCATGGCCCTGTGGCTCGTGGCAACAAACTAAGTTTTTGTGGCCACCAAATACTCCATGTAGGCGGCCCCCTGTGGCCACCAAGGTGTATCCCTATACTGGATATACTTTTCCTTCGCCAAAGCAACGATACGGTTTAACAAACCAAACTAAGAAACTGTGAGAGAATATATGAACCATATGTTTACAAAGGACTTTGAGTTTTCAATTTAAATTAATATATAATTATTATATTATTATTATATTATAAAACTATATTTACATTCTGTTAATGTCTTTTCATCTATTGAAATCTCACAGTTAAGAAAGGCTGTGTTAACTAAAATGGCCTTTTCTGTATTGTTCAGTTCTGTACTTTCCATTTGGGCCACCAAGCATTTATTTTGGCCACCAAATTTAGGGTTTTGGTGCTTGAAAACATTAGCGGCTGTCCCTGCATAGTGCTGTTCAGTGAGTTCGGTCCTGATCTTGGAAACTGTAGCTTAAAATAAAACTCTTAACTCAAAGTCCTCTCTCGTTCTCCATGACAACAGAGCCAGCTACATCCAAAGAGGAACAACGTGAGATGTGGTTGAAAGCTCTTGAGAAGAAGCTATTGACCTTGAGTTGAGACGTCGTCTTGATCACTGCGCAAACAGAGGAGGACACATACTTCACCTAAAGCTCGTGATTGCAAAGAGTCATCTCTGTCACATTACTACTAGCATCTTTAGCATTACAGGCAGCACAAAAGCAACCAGTCGATCACATCAGGTGATCGGAGAGTTGCTGTCTGCGCATTAACACCCTCTGACCTGAGACACTTGATTTGCGGACGGAAGCGGCCGGCATCCCATGTATGTCACATATGCACAACAGAAAGGTACAATTACAACACGATTCAGTTGACGAATTAAAGTCATCCATCGAGCCAAAATCTCACATGCTTCTCACAGGTGAGATGTTTGCCGCACTTCTCTGTTTTACACCTTGTGTAAATTGAACATGTTTGGGTTTGAGACATTTTAAAAAGACGTTACCTTGGATTCCGTGAGCCAGTTACGGGTCATTTTTGCACCAGTCATTGAGCAGAAGCGGCGGCGTTGGCGTTACATGCACGGATGTTAAACCACCAGCGAAGCCTTTATGAGCCGTCCGCGTGTGATGACGATTTAAAAAAAGGCCTTTAACGGCCCCCGACCTTGGCAACCTCGTCAGAAGAAGCCGATACCCTCCCCTTCTTTTATGCCCCACCCCCACTCGTCCACCCCCTCCAGGGCAGATAGTGGAAAATACTGACCCCACACACGCCGAGCGAGACAATGACCCAATAACGGATAGAGCGTGAACCTGAGAGGCGGCGAGGTAAAGGCATCCCCCGGCCCAGATTGACCAGGGATCTTCACTTGTTTGAGTAGTTGGTGACACCGATATCCACCGCCTGTGTCACACACAGCTTAGTGGTAACCGTATCCGCCCGCAGGGCCCCAACTTACTACTTCCATCTTCCCCTCTGCTGACAGCTGACCATGGGAAGTGATGAATGGGGAGGTCACGTCGGCAGCCGTGCACACAAAGCGCCCGATATGTACGGTATGCACGTCTCACATGAGCACCAAAGACGGACGATTTTCAATTATTTTAGCGAGCTCGTTGATTTCAAACACGGGGTTTTCTGCGGGGTTGCAGCTGCTGATTATTTCCCCGAGATATTGTAATAATCAATTACTTTTTTAGTCTGTAAAACGGACGGATACTTGAGACAAATGTCCATCACACGTTCCCAGTGAGTGTTTAATCCGAGCGGCCACTAAAAAAAAATAAAAAATTCCAATTTACCTTAATTTGAAGCAGAGAAGAAGAACAAATCCCAAATTTAGAGAAGCAACAACCAGGAATTGTTACAAAAAGTCATTACTTATCCATCGTCGAGTCCTGAAAGGTCTTATTTCGTTAAAACAGGTGACAGCATCTGCCACAGATATGAGATTATTTCAAAATGTTTCCAATAAAAATTCAAGATTTTTCTGGAAATTAAAAGTCGGTATCTGGAAACGACAAATTGCTGCACTGCACTCAAGAGGAAATGACACGGAATTGTAGAAAAGCCCTTTAAAAAAAACAAACAATTGAAGCCACAGAAAAATGATGACACTGGTTCAGTGTTAACCGACTAAACTACTTTCCTCTCCGCTGACTAATCGATCACTTCAGCTACTATTCTATAATTATTGATGTATTTATGGACACACAGTCAACTCTTTTCCAGTTGGCCCCACAATAAACGACGACTCTTATTTTGACAGCTCGCTCGGCCGTGGTGGGATTCAAACCTGGGACGCTCCCACATCAGGACGTCCCTCTCAGCGTGAGCCCTCCCCGGTGCAGACAGCCAGCAGGGCCCTGCTTCCCACGCTGCTGATTGGCTGCGCTGCTGTTTAGATTAGATAATGAGCTACCTGCCACTTCTGAACCAACACGGGTCTGGGAGCCCTCCGGG
>JAVQJF010103835.1:0-11404 GCA_036023855.1 Gadopsis marmoratus
ACACACACACACACACACACACACACACACACACACACACACACACACACACACACACACACACACACACACACACACACACACACACACACACGGCTCACATTTTGACTTTGGTACCAAACACTGAAAAACGTTTTAAACACTAGGAAACAATACATGGAACAAGACGAAAACAAATATTTTCAGAGATAATCGATCAAAATTGCCATTGTCTTATAGCATCAATATGTTTGTGCCACTTACACGTTTAACCACTGAACACCATTACGTATTTAGCCTATTCAAAATCCATAATATTAAAATGGTTCCCACAAGTAAAAACACATTTGTAATTTATGCGTCACAATACGCAGCCCGAGCTCCATTTTCCCTGACAGCTACACGGGGAACAAGTCGCTCTCAGGCTGCAGAGGATGTGTGTGAGTGCAGCAGAGAAAGCTCTTCCTATAAATACTTACATTACTCGACTCTTTCTAAAAATACAGCCGGGCACACAATACTAAAGGAAATGCTGATTGACGGTGACTGATGACCTGCTCAAAATAGACCTGGAAGGCGATGCATGAAGGAAACAGACCCAATTTAACGTTAATAAAATTAATAGACATACTGCTGCTACTATATAACTAATAAAAAATTTAAATAATATCAACAAGAAAGCCTTTCAGTCTCTTTTATTATTCTGGTCAATTGAAGCCTAAAATTAAAACATAATTTAATATTCACAGTTGTAGCTTTTATGCAATGTTTTTAGCAACAAATTTCTACATCTGATTTAAATGTATTTGTAATAACATGTGAAATAAACCCACTAACATTTTCTTAACAAATCCAACAAACCACAGGCACAACGCGCCCTTTTTCCTGTCAGAGATTTGGTCGACAGAGGGCGCTCCTGCACCTTCTGTGTGTGTGTGCGTGTGTACGTGTCTGCTACGTGTGAGTGGGTAAAACCATAGATGACTTCATTAAAAAACGTTCTGTAGATTTGAACAGCTGTTTTGCTCTAATTATCTTGTTCTAACAACCATACAAAGTAATAATATTAATAATAATAATAATAATAATAATAATAATAATAATAATAATGATGATGGTGCCCCTTAAAGATTTCAGCACAACTATTTTTTATTGAAATTGTTATACAATCAAAAAAAAAAAGACCAAAAAAAAAAACAAAACCAAAAAAAAAACAAAACCCGGACAACCAGCATAAACAAGATACTTTCATCTTTAAATATATTTATGAATAGATATGAATGATGCGCCCATAGGAGGAATTGCTTTGAATGTCTCCTGGCTGGAGTGAAATAACCTGAGGTGTTTTTGAATTCATATGGAGCTCTTCCGCTCTTCCTCTACTGTATTTGCCGGTGGATGCAGACTAAAACATGGCACACACGTCTTCTAAAAATCAGCGATGCTTCATACACAGTTTTTCAAACCAACAAGCGCTAAATAGCTTTTCATTTACAGTATATGTTCATGTAAAACGGGGGAGAGGAGGAAGGAGGGAGAAAAAGCAACGAGTTAAATTCGAAATATATACACGCTAATATACAGCCTTGAATAAATTAATACCAATTGCATATTCTTGGATCTTAGCTTTATTTACAGGATTTTTTTTTTGTTATCTTTAATTACATAAATAGTTCAGAAACAAATTTTTCTGGCATGAAATGATTAGCGGTTCTTGCTTTCTGCTAACGGAACCATCGCCTTCCACGCCTTTTGAAATGATCAGGCCTGGAATAAAACCAAAACGTTTTTGGATGCAGCTTGAGACCTGCCTGTCGGCGTGACGAGGCTCCTGTTCGGGGCTCGGTGTCTCACAACCAGGCCTGGATGCTCAAAATGCTTCAAGTTAACCAAACTCAACACACTCTCAGCGTCTGTGGAGCTGCAGGCCCTCAGGCGGGTTAGACCGATATATGGGGCCGAGACTGGCCTTGTGTGGTCCACCTCTGATATATTGGATATGATATGAAGTTTGATTGATTATATTTGCGCAGTGGAATTGATCAGTGTTACACCCTATGGCGCCTTGAACTGAAATGGTCCGACTTTTCTTTTGCATATTTTATCATTGTTTTAGCGTGTAATTTTCTAAAGAGTGTTTCAATGTATATTTTATATGTTGACTTCATAGTTAATTATGTTTTTAATTTCATCAATGTACAAATGTACCCAGTGTTTCTATGGGGGTCAGCCTGCCTTCAACTGCTGCCAACCCCAAAACACCAGGATCCAGGGGGGATTTGCGTTGTCTGATGTCGTCGGAACGTTGTCTGGCAGGCTTTCCACCCTTTCTAACAGGCCAGCTCTTGTGAACAGGAAGGTAACATTTTAATGATATGGTCTAAATTTCTGTCTATCTGCAGCTTTGTTCCAAAAAAACCCAGTTGTCGGCCTTGAGCGACCCATATCGGCCAAACCCTCATCCCAGTCTCCATAATGTGCTGTACAGGACATGTGCACTTATAGTCCTCTGGTAAGTCTCCATCTGAAACAGTCTTCATCACTTGGGAGAGTCTGCGGTTGGGGAGGGCTCCCTCTGGCCCTCCAGGCCGCTCACCAGTCTCTGGATGCTCTGGAGCTCATTCACCGAGTCCTTCAGGGAGGTTTTGGGAGATGTGGTCCTCCCGCTTGACCCTCCAGTCTTGTGGTTGCTGTGATGCTCCGGGGCTGGGCTGGTCTCCCTGCTGGCCGGTTCGGAGGATTTAGAGCCTGGGTTGAGGCTGCCCTGCAGGCTGGCAGTGAGCAGGCTGGAGCTCTGAGGCAGCGACACCGGGAGCTGGTAGGGGTTGAAGCGGAGCCGGGGCCGGGACGAGCCCAGGAAGGGGTTCCTGGAGAGGGGGCTGGAGGTGCTGGTAGCTGGGAGGGCTGAGGCAGAGGCCGCTGCTGCAGCCGCTGCCATGTAGGTGTAGGGATACGGGAAAAGCCCTCCGAATGGAGGCATAGGGATGCCCTGGAATATGAAAGAGGAAAGACTTAGAGTCACAGTTGTACACATCACTGTTTCCAGTCAAGTGGGCAATTAATCAAACTAGTTATCCATTTTTCCAGCAGCAACCAAACTTCACTTTCTTCAGGGTATTTAAACCTGAATTTTATAAAAACAAAGGACAGATCTGATAGGAAAGCAACAAATGTTTTATTTTTTAAAGTGTAATATTATTATTACAAACAGTTTACTCCACAGAAGCCTGATAACATGTTTAAAATGGAGTTGTATTTATCGCTAAGCCCTTGTGTGTTAGCGCAAATACTTTCACACAAGTCCTGCATGCTTGCATGCACCAAATACATGTTGCTTCTCTGATATATTTTCTGCACTAAATAAAACCCAGCTTTGAGTGGACTGTGCAAGGTCAGGTTTACATTAACAGTTATGATCCTAAGAACGTAAAACTGGACACCGAATCCTTATCTACACATCTTAACCCGAAGCCCCAGTGTTCCTGTCCTGCTGACATCAGCTCAGTGCTACAGGTGTACTGGCAACCTAAGTCATTTTCTAACTGGGTGACCTTTCTTACCTGAGAGGCGAGCATGTGCTGGGACAGATGGAAAGGGAAGGGGTTAGGGGTTCCTCCCGTGCCCTGGGCGGCAAGGCTGCCATTTTCCAAACCACTTACTCCAGATACAGAGGCCAATAGATGCCCCATGCCCATAGCAGTAAAGGCTCCAGGGGCCATGGCAAACTGCCCGGGGTGAAACAACAGCGGCGATCCGGTGTTCAGAGGGTTAAAGAACTGCTGACTGTGCAGGCCAGACAGAGCCAGGCTTTGTAAGTGGCCCGGGCTGAAGTGCGAGGGGCTCTCGGTCTGGACCATTAGAGGGGAGAAAGCTTCCTTACTGGCACTGATGCCCCCAGCCTCCGAGTCCTTTGTCAAAGCGTCCGTGGTGTCCTTCCTGTGCCTGCTCTCCGCTTTGTCCTTCTCGAGGTTCCGTACACTAAATATGGAGTCATCCTTCTTTTCCGTGCTAGGCCTGTCCCTCACGCGCTCCTCACACCTGGAGCTGTAGGGGGACATCGGCTCAGGTCCCGGACTGTTGGAGCCAGCGCAGAGCTCGTCGTGATGCTCCAGCTCCTGCTCACTGTCAGTGCACGTTTTGTCATCTACAACGCAGGAATCACAAAGAGGAAAAAGGAGTGTGAGCAGAGCCTCCAGCCATTTAACTCCCACCCCATCCCCAGCCATTACAAAAAACAAAACACACCAATAACCCACCCACACATACACACACACACACACACACACACGGTAACACAAACCTGGTGGGAGCCTTAAACTCTCAAAATCCACCCTGCACATTTCCGTGTTGTATTAGAAAATGGACATGTGGCCTGCATTTTATAATAGGTTTAGAGTATTTTATCTTTAAGAACATCCTACAACAGCCTTTGTATTATTTGTCAAACTGTGTCAAAATCTTTGGGTATGCAAACATTAGAAAAATCCACACAAATGAAAAACAGGGCCCACTACTCCTAATACGGCCTAAGGTTTTGCTAAATAAATTAGTTTGATAAATTAAGGGAAGCAAAACAATGAGATCAGACCAAAAATAAAAACTCCATGGTAAAACTTAAGCCAACATTTATTTTAGAAAGAAATGGAACTCAAATGTTTAAAACTACAATAAGACATTGACACTCTGTATATTCTCAGTTAGAACACCGAAATCTAAATGTGAATTAATAACCTACAAAATGCAGGCTGATTTTACTGTTTAGGCAAACCTTTGTTACATAACGACAATGTGTTTAGCTGCTGAACATTGTCTGCATCACAAGTATTCAGTCTGAGTGGAATTTGAGGGAAAATGCTGCCACACTGGGTGATCTCAGGTGGGCTGACAGGTGTGGAAACCAACATAAATCCACTACTAATACGACTTCTTTTTTGCATCCAAACAGCGCACAGATTACTGATACATTTAATAATCCTATAGAAATCCACGTGATCACACAGGTCCACGTAAATGAATTACGAAGGAATGATTCTGTTTCTGCACAAGCCACATTTTAGGCAATTTAACGCAATCTAAAATATTTCATTTAAATTCGAAAATTATAAATGATGACATGAAGGCTGGTTTGAAGCTTACTGCTATTACACGCCATTGTTAAAATGGATGGCCTCTAAAATAAAAATAATCATTAATAGTTCTTACCTCGGCTGGCTCTGCTGAACCTCAGCGGGCTGGTACCGGCTCCCAGCGGGGAGTGGACGGCGTCCCTGCCGGAAGGAGCCTCACTGGACGAGGCGTCCGAGTCCGCGCCCTCCCGGTCCGTCTTGCACTGGTCCTCATACATCCGCAGCGACGGCATGGTCAGCTGTTTTCTGTCCGTCATAATAATAATTACATTAAAATAACAATAATTCATGGCGGTTTGGGATGTGGCAGCGCTGTGACACCGTGACCTTGAATAAAAACACACACACACGCGCGCTGTAATATCTGCAGGTGTCAGGCGGCAGGCTGATACCTTTTCTCTCTCCTTCCGTTCCCCGTGTCTCTGAAACCTTTGGCAAAAGGGTTGTTGTCAATCTTCAGCTGCGTTATCTGTCAGGAATAACAAAGTTAGAATGAATGTTAGCGGAATGGAACCAGAGTAAAAACGTTTAGCCTGGTTCTACAAGTCCATTGTCTTTACCTGGCCCATATCTGGGACGACTGGTTTCTGTGTATTAACACGCACTGAAACCAGCGTGTCACGCAGGAGCCACGGCGCATTTGCATTATTAATAAAAGCGTAATGATTGGGCGTTATTCTCATAGGCCCCTGGAGGGAAATTCTGCCACAAAATATTACACTATGGGGCCACACAAGCCTCCATTCCCCTAGAAAAAAAAGACCGAGGAAGCAATACTTGAACAGATGACTGTCACGTCAATAATTAATAATGCGGTTTGGATCGCTGCTGCTTCACGAGAGGCTGCAGTCCTGATGTGGAATAGGCCGATGTGACTCCGCGCAGGGGACACGGAGCCGGGTTTGGCCTGTGTGGCCCTTGCAGGAGCCTCTGGGCTCCCGGATGCCCTAAGTGGCCCTTGAACAAGACGCTTCAGGCGTTTGCCATTACAGCAGAGAGAGTGTCTCGCAGCATCTGTGTCTGCAGGGTGACCAGCCTTTTAATGCCCCCCAATCGATGGGGACTCTTTGCAATAAACTTTTACCCCCCCCCCCCTACACAAGCTCCAACTATCCTCACGGAGAAAGACAAAAGAGTGAGCCGGGAGGCCTATAATCAAAGATACACATATACAAAAATCTATTCAAATATGCTGAATCTATAAACAGCCACACGCGGTCTTAAATCTCAATAAGCTAAAAAAAACAAAAAACCCCAGAATAAAAAAACATCTGCCATGTTTGATGCTGCAACACAACAAAACACAACACGCTCTCCCCATTTATACGCCTAATTTGTTCACTTCTAGTCAAGGTTATAACCCGTGAACAGCAGATAACACACATACACACACACACACACACACAACACTTTGGCTGTACATTTGAATTCGTAGTCAGAAATGTCTGCTGCACCCACAAGTCCAGGCAAAGCAGCAATTAAAAATCAAGTGGGACATGGGAGTCCTCTGCAGGGAAATTAGGCGACCTACAAAATCAGATTAAGTCTTCGCGGGTTGGTGGTGGGGGGAGGGGACACATGCAGGCTAGCGCATTTATGATGCAAAGTATAGCAGCCATATTAGAGTCCGTTGGCTGAGTGTGGACAGTGACTCACCTTGTCGTTCTGATACGCCGTCACGGCCACGAACTCGGTCTCCGGGAAGACGTAGGTCCTGAAGGTGCTGTAGGGGAGCTTCAGGATGTCGTTGGCCCGCACTATGTGGAACCTGGGCTGGTACTTGTGCATGGAGTTCAGGATTGTCTGGACCAACACACGCAAACACACGGATTTGGAGTAAATCTCTGGGTAGTTTATGTCTCCCGTTGGTGTTCGTCTCCGGCAGAATCTGCTCATCCGGCGCGCTGTTATAATGACCGTGTGAGCAGCCTTGTCTGTAATTAGTGCGGGGCAAAGGGAAAAACCTGACCAGGCCACACGTGTTGTCACGACGGTTCAGAACCGCAGCAAAAAAAAAAGATGTAATAAAAATAAAGCGACTTGATGCCGCTTCCATCGGGACAGAAGCTACAAATGTCCACTCTTTCACCCGTCTCATATTTGCCACCACGCACAGACACGTTACTTGGAATTCGGTATTACATTTGCATCTTACACTCGACACAGCAGCAGTACCTGTTCAGACTGACTTCTTTCAAGTCTGCCAGTCAGATGGACTTTCTCGGACGTGTACCATTTGCTCCGATCGCGTTTTGAGTATCTGTGCATATTATTGCACCAGTTAAATAACACGAAATGCGTCAAAGTAAAAGTGGGATGAACAATAGGTATATAAAGTAGGTAAAACAGAGCCACTGCAGCAGCCAGACCATACATTATAGACTCAATATAATACAAAACAACACCACAAACCTACACCACCCTATCCTATCCTATACGATTATGTTACAGGCTGGAGGGGATATCAGACACGTCAGTCAGCTCGGCCATTCAGCCTCATTTCACGTCACTTCTCTTTGACCCGATTTGATAATACACCACTGAATCCCCCCCCCCCAGCGTTACAAACACCCAGCTCAGATAATATGTTGTCGTTTATATATATGTATATATATATATATATATTCCCAAGAAAACCTCAGTTCAAAAATAAAGAATAGAAAGGGCCAGAGCTGAGGGTAACGCAGCCGGGGTGTATAAGGCCCTGGGCTGCATGCTGCAGAGAGCTGCGCCTGGGTTCGGATCTATGGATGGATGCAGGGGGAGAAAATGCAGGCTGATAATTTTGTGCAGAGCTGCAACAAGGAAACATAAGCTCTCTCTCTCTCTCTCTCTGTCTGTGTGTGTGTGTCGGCGGCCGCGGGAAGTCAAGTGGCGACAAAGTGTCAACAGCTCTGTAAAAACGTCCAGCAACACAAATCTCGTACCCTGCTTTAAACGCACACATTTTCTCCTTTTCGCGGAGTATTTTGTGACGCTCTCCCCCGTGTTTTAGTCTGAATCCAGCACGCACGCTCTCGTTGTTTGTGTCACTCTCTCCTGGCTGTTTGTTAATTTTGTTTTGCTTGCTGCAACAACCCACTTTCCCCACGTGCTTCAATAAAACAAAAACAACAACAAACAAAAAGCACAAACAACAACAAAAAAACAATTCACCTGAACTTAAAAGCGCCCTGCCCCGTCTGCTCCGACAGCAAACACCTCATGCAGCATGCAAATATGAAAAAACGTCTCTGCTCAGGCGAGAGAGAGAGAGAGAGAGAGAGAGAAAAAAAAAACTCTTTGTACTTACAAATCCGTGTTTGTCTGAGATGTTGTTGGTCAGCTTGAGTTTATGGAAAGCAACAGGCTTGGCCATCCACTGCTCGCCGGTGGCCGGGCTGTCCGGGTGGATATACATCCTCTTGGGCATCTCCGGGTCGGCCTTGCCCGCCACCATCCAGCGGGAGTTGTGGAACTTGTAGCGGCAGTCGTCCGCCGCCACGATGTCCATCAGCAGGATGTATTTGGCTTTTTTATCGAGCCCGTTAATTCGCACTTTGAACGGAGGAAACATCCTCCTGCAGAGACAAACACACAGCAAACGGGGCGTCAGTGGCGCCGTGACTCCACCACGGCGTCAGATATTAAAGCAAATCTGGCAAAAGAGGCCGGCGAAGGCGACGCTGACGTGCAGCCTGGACAGGAGGAAATAATGTCAGATATTACAGTGTGTGTGTGTGTGTGTGTGTGTGGTGTCTGTCCGGCCGCTGTGTGTGTGCGTGTGTGTGTGTGTGTGGTGTCTGTTCGCCTGCTGTGTGTGTGTGTGTGTGAGGGTGTGTTGTCCAAGCCCTACGCTGCAGAGCTGAGCAGTATATTTATGACCACACCACTTCACGTCCCTGCGTTTTGAATTGACAGCACTGTTTGTAAAACCCAGAAGCTCTGCTGCCTCAAAACAGCGCAGTTCGGGAGGTAAAACCTCATTAAAGCTCGGGCCACATTCCCCCCCCCAAAATATCTCAAATAAAATGTGTGTTTGACAGACTGGAAATATGGCATAAATATTTCAAAAATAAACTGGCGTTTTATTCAGTTATTTGCTTTGATAGATGGAGCCAGTTTTACTCCCAAATCCGCACAGAGTCACGGGACTGGAAGTCCATTAAAAATTATTATATTTAGTGTAACGTGAGAGGAAAACACAACATGTTATTGCAGTGTTATTTGTAATAATCGTGGCTAATAATCGGTAGGGGAATAAAACGCACAGGATGCCAATTAATAAGGTGAACTGCTGCTGAACGTGTCAGCTGTGGCTCATTCTCTGTGTATTTACAGACAAGCGGCCGGGATTTTATTAAAAATAAAGCATTCTCGGCATATCCGTGGGAGGAATTATAGCTCGGAGTAAATCTTACCTTCCGGACTTGGTAATAACCATCTCCGTCCCGAGTTTATGAAACTGGTCCCAAAGATCCTTGGCTTCCAGTGTAACTTTGGGGTCGTCGTCCACTTCCTCCTCGGGCTCCAGGCTCTTCATGCTGCGCAGATGAGCCGCCTGATGGTGGCTGAGGGCCGGGTGGAGCCCAGCCTCCGCCGCCCCGGACAGGCCGTGGTCCGGGATGGGCTTGGTAAGCGCCCCGGGAGGCAGGCTGAGCGCCGGGAAGAAGGAAGGCTGCGCGGCCGCTAGAAAGGCGGACATGGGGAAGTCGGTCGGCCGGTGTGCGTGGAAAGGGTGATATGCCATTGCAGTCCCTGTAAAAACTGGATCTCTCATCGGTGCATCCACAAAAACCGAAGTGAAATAATGGAGATTATTTAGTGGTATTTCCCCCCAACCTAGAGCCGGTGTAAGTCCGCGCTTCGCGAGCAGCTAATTTGTGAAAAGCGGCACAGAGGAGCGCGCGGCGCCTTGTCAAACACACGGCGGCGCGTTAACGGGGCGAAGGACGCAGCCCGGAGTCGCTGCTGGGTCCCTTCGGTTCCTCCGCCGACTCCTTCAGTGGAAGCGGCGCTGCGGCGGCAGAGCCCGGCTGCGCTGTGTGCCTCTCAGACGAAGGAGCTGCGTCTCTGCTTCAGTCATCCCACACTGACTGGAGAGATGTGGCCCCGCTCACTGCAGATCTGTGACTATCTCACATGTCCTTCCTGCCTCCGTGCCCAACACTAATGAACCAAGCCCCTTTGATTGCTGATTTTACGCTTTCTGGACCAATTGTGGGCCCCTATAGGCGTGGTTCTGACAGCTCCGGCCAGACTCTAGGAGAGGGGGTGGGGTGGGGGGGGGGGGGGGACAAGAAGGTGTCGGAAGCATTAGCAGTAAGAAAACATGTCAACAGAATAAAATATTAACCAATGACAGGAAAGATCGGGAAATCCCACCCCCATTTCCAAGCCAAACACCAGGTCAGCCCTCAGCCCTTGGCCGGGGAAGGCATCACCTCTCTCGGCTTGCGTTTTCACAATGTCGCCTCCGGAGGAGCCCAACCTGTCCGCGGGCTCACTGTCTCAATGCTCACGTTAACACGGAGGAGCGGCTCCGGTTCTCCGCGTCCGCCGCTGTCTTTCAGAACAACGCACAACACGAGCCGCAGCTCACGCGCTGCATTCCGGGGCGATTCGTTCCAAAGAGCCGCTGCTTCTCTATAATAACAGACTTGTAATTATTCCACGTTACCGGCTGTTTTGACGCTTAGGCTGGATTCGCCTCAGCCTAGAAGCAGACCGCGTTAGCTGCGTGTGTGTGTGTGTGTGTGTGTGTACTAACTTCAGCCCCGGCTTCCCCGGGCGAGAGGCATTTCTCTGTGCGTTCTCCCGATCGGGGTAACTGAGAGGCGGCGGCGGCGGCGGCTGGAAGAGACAGACCCAGATGCTGCGCGGAGGAAAAAAAAAAAAGAGGAAACCATATGAATGACGATGAATGAATTTTGAGAGAAAAATCAGGGAGAAGGAACGCGGTGAGTGCTCACTTCGACACAAACTTTCCCTCGTTTGGGCGCAAATAAAGGCACATTTCTTGACTCTACTATTGAGAGTTTTATTCTTTTACATGAGGCTAAACGTGTTTGTGTTGGCAGAGCAGTTGTGTTGTTCCCTGCAGCTGCGCGTCGTGGCGACATGTTTCACATCAAACGGTCGCGGCGATGAGATGATTTAGTGCTCGGTCCCGGGGCTGAGGGCAGGCCGTGGTACCGCGGAATCTCCGACAGGTTGTATTTTGTCAAGCCAAGGACGGTGCGAGACTCCGGGAGTCAGGGAGGGTGTGGGGGTGGGGGAGGGGCTGCCGGGGGGGGGGGGGGGGGGGGGGGGGGGGGGGG
>JAVQJF010103859.1:0-17175 GCA_036023855.1 Gadopsis marmoratus
ATCAGGCCGGGATAGTGTGAGTCATATTTACAGCTAGCACCTGGGTGAGTAAAGGTTCACACACTGTCACCTAAACACATGATGAGTGCACACTCACACACACACACACACACACACACACACACACACACACACACACTAAGGCTCCAGACTGCAGTTGACCTGACTGTGACCCCAGTGCGGTAATGTACTGGCCAGCAGGTATTAGCAGTAAACCTGTGTGCATGTGTTCCTGTAGCCAGAACTACTCCCCCCACACACACACACACACACACACACACACACACAGTGTTGCTGATTCAAACCCGATGTTTATTGGGTTTTTTTCTATTTTCTATTTTGTTCTCAAACCACAGTGTAGCAGGAACAGCACCGTAACAAGTGCTTAGAATTATTTACAGGCAGGAAGTATACATTGGCTAATGACACACATCCTTACCTCAAACAAAATACATTACGCTGGCATGTCAACACCTATGTAGTATTTACTAAAAACATGTCTGCTAAGACAAGCCTTTTGTTCAACATGGTTTTAAGTAGATACGGAGAGAAAGCAGCTCCCTCCTGGTTGCTTTCCTTTTCTCTTCGCCTCCGTTCTTTGGAGGCCGTGGACGATTTGGGGAAAGGCTGAATTCCATTGAGTGAGAGAGCAAGAGAGAGGGAGAAAGAGAGAGAGAAAAAAGTGCGACGTGGAGAAAAGAGATGAAATGTGACAAATGAGAGATTTCCTTCACAAGCTCATAAATCAGTAGACGCAGGCAGGGGCAGTATGAGGCCTCCATCAAAAAGCCAAACTTTTTTTTTTCACAGACAGTGTTGCTAACCAACCTCACTCGCTTGACATGCACGCAAACACACACATCTACGCAAACATATGTGCGGCGTCACATACACAAGAACGCAAACTCTCTCCCGTCCTCTTTGCACACACTCCCAGATGGCGCGTGCCTAGAATGACATCCTCCATTGCTCTCCACCGGTCTGGTTGTGGCGCAGTGGCCTGGCTGACTGGCACAGAAACACGTCTCGTAAAAATCACTTACAGTTTAGGAGTGGCGGAGGCTTCAAAGTGGTGCGCCTGCAAACCAGCCCTGTTAAAATGGTCCAAGCACGCGTGCTGAAATAAATCCTGCTCATACTGTCACATAAAAAACACACAGGGTGGAGGGCTCGGGGAGGAGGGTTGGGTGCTACAGCTGCTGCTGCAGGTAAGCGGGACAGACAGACAAGAGAAGACGAGGGAAATTAACGCTTCAGAGCATTTGCTATATTGCACACAGCAGGGTGCCACACTCTGGGCGAGGATGTGGGAGAGGGACGCACAGAGGCGCCCTGCTGGGTTTGGAGGTGTCTGCAGAGTTGGTGGGGAGCAGAAGGAGCAAGCAATGGGAGCAACTGTCAGCCGGCCCTTTTTCAACTCGTGTTTTTGCAATTGAATGTGGGCCACCGCTGAACGTGAGGCTAAAAAGCACTGCCGTAGGACTGGACAGCGCTGCGGAGGGAAGGCGGTGACTATGGCCTGGCTGGAGAGCTGGAAAGGCTCAGTCAGTGCTGAGAAACGTGAGCCCCTTTGCAGGACGGTCCCAGAGACTGCCGGATTGATGGAGATCCAAAAGGACTTAGGATCTGCTTTCATTGTGAATGTTCACCATCTGCTTGGCTGGAAAGAGAACCCACAAAGCTGGAGAAAACTGTCTGCACAAGTCCACACACACACACACACACACACACACACTTTTCTACGCTCACTGTCTCATCTGTCAGTTGACAGTGTGTCGGTATTGATTCTCAAAGCAGCTCCACTTTCTGAAAGAGGATCTGTCAAATGGGGATACACACATACCAAAAAAGAAAAGAAAAGCGTTAAAATTCTTTCTCTAAAATAACAGACATCTGCAGCACCATCACATGTTCCAGTATCCTTCCCACACAGCTGCATAGTTTACTCCACCTCCACCATGCCAGCGGTATTGATCCATCCAGTTTCCATGTGTACAGACGACTCTGGTCTACTAATACCCCGTTACCAAGGATGACCAGTTCTCTCTTCATGCTTCACTATTTGTCACAAAGTAGCCAGGAAGTTAGGTACAGACCATCCACTCCACCTATATAAACCAAACACATGTTCTGTTTTGTTTCCATTTATGATCCCTTATCAGCCACGGTCTGCTGCTGACCTACAGAAGCCCTCCTGCATGAAAATGCCTCTGGTAGGTCTCTCATGTTATCCCCCGAGTATTCCGTGAATCACTCCAGCCCATCTATGACCCATCACAAACCCGGGAATTGATCAGCAGACATGTACACAACAAAATTCCTGTCACTGTATTGAAAGTTCTCTCTGACCCCATGACCCCTGGAGAAACCATAATGATGTCAGCATCCCTTCTGTTTAGTTAAAAGAGAGATAACACGGGCCCTAAGGGCCTGATGAAGAAACAGCAGATACACTCCCATAACTGTCATTCCATATGCTGGGAATGCGATGTGATTTACAGCACTTGTCAGCAAAACAGTAAACCACAGCTTCTCGCAAACGGGGGCGTCTGCACACCTGAGAACAAGCTGTTCCGCAAGCAAGGAATGAGTAATTAAAATTATGAGGTGAAAAATGAACACAGCTTCTTAAAATTCTTACCTGATTATTTATGCGCAAGACTTACAGTATAATGCTGTATAAATCCATCTGTGCGTGTTATTATTCTGATTACCGCCACAGATATATCAGCTAATCAGCGTTGTAATTGAAGCAGGTGGATTTACTACATACCACAGCAACCCCATGCAGAAGTGGAGAAGAGAGAGATGGATGGAATACAAAATGCCCAGGGCTGAGGTAGAATTAGGCACCTGCATCAGCCCCCCGTCCACCCCCACATGCTGCCCTCTCAGCTGCCTGCCACTCCGTTTCCTCTCTCACTCCTTTTATACAATCTCTCCACCACACAGCTCCTTTGATTGCTCTTTCCCGTGGGCATACACACTCACACACAAGTACAACACATGCGTACACACACAAAAAATAAAAAACACTCCCCTTCCGCACCGTTCAGAGACAGTTGCGCCAGCTGAGTTTTGATTTGGAAAGAAAAGTTGCCTCCACTACAAATAACGACAGGCACTCAAGAAACAAGCAGACACAGACACACACACATATGCAAGCAAAATGCATAACTCACAAAAACATGGGAGAAGCAAAGGGGGGGAAAAAAACACTCTGAAAAGCAAGTTTAATCACAGATACACTCAAGCAGCCACCCACACATTGCAAACACACACACACACACGTGCGTCCACACATCCTCCCATTATGCTGTATAACCAAAAGGCATTCAGCCATTTCAGCAGCATTCTGAGAGCCAAGCCAAGTGAGAGGTCTGTCAGTGCATTAGCCAGCATGTAATCATAGCCCAACCTCGCTGCAATTAGGAGTGGTTCTAATTCTTCACTGGAAACACTGCCTTCTCCCACCGCTAATAGTTTACTTTACTCCAGCAGCTGACAGACCCAACCCTGCCTCGGCTTCCTAAACACACAAATACACACACACAGCTGTAGCTCGTATGTCAGTATGGGAGATCAAAATGGATCCTGGGAATAGTGCCCAGCCATGTCCCACTTGTGCCACATCAATCCCACGAGGCTTTAGGCTGTGCCACAGTTCACCTACGCAGCGGGGCTCTGCGAGTAAAGGCCTCCTCTTTCTCTGCCTTCGAAAAAAAACTAAAAAAAGCCCCCCCTCCTATTTTACCGAACACGACAGAGAGAAATGACAGTGGAATCATGAAACAATTGGAAAAATAGAAACCTCAGAGCTCCTAAAGGCTCTCTTGTAGATGAGGCGGGCATGTGAGGGGAGGGCGGCGAGATAGTGCTGGGGAAACGTTAGCTAATGAAGACTGAGGAAGAGGGAGCGCTCCCTATACTGATGGTATTACTATTAGCCTGTGAGTCGGTGCACTTGGGTGTCACTTCAAAGCATTCCCCACTATTAATCAGAGACTATCCAGCCCTAAAGCAAGGGCCCCGCAGGCTGTGCCGCTAACTACCCCCCCTCAGCATCAACACAATGGAGCCATCATTACGGCCGTTACGCTACGCCTCGGCCAGACAGCGCACCTTTATCTCGGCATATATGTTATATACTCAAGGCCAATTAATTTACCTGCCATGTCTCCGAATAAAGGGGGTGGAGTGGGTGGTGGCGGGGTGGCAGCAAGCACACATTTCCATTATGTAGTGGTTTATGTATTTGGGTGGGGGATGGGGAGCACCTGGCTCAGGTTGCGTCCAGCGGGCTGTGCATTCCACGTAGGGGGGCTCTTTATGAAAGCACCTGCGAGAGGCTGCAACCTGTCTGGCCCAGGCCCACAGGCCCAACCCTGCCCTGATCTGGCTCTCACCTGGCACCCCCAGGCGGACCGGCCGGCAGCGCAGCGTCTCCCTGACAGTTCCCCCCTCCAGGCCCCCCTGGCTAACAACAACCACTCAGCTGGATATCAGCCACCAAGCTGGAGGATTAACTACCGCACTGGTCCTGTCTCTTTAATACGAGATACATTTTATACAACCCTAATCCTCAACATCAACTCTTTCTTCCTTTTGTTTTGACTGTTGTGATGGACAGTGCTTTCCGCCAGGTCGAAGCGAGAGCCTGCAGGGCAGGGGTGAGGAAATTATTCTCTTTTTATCGTTGGGGTAGGAGGGGGATTGTCAACTGAATGTATCAGGGAAGCTAATGGGGAAAATACATCGCTGTGTTTGCCGTTGCTCGCTTCTCGTAAATTTGCACATTCATGTTACATGAGGATGAGAGGGCTTATGATACAAGACACTCTCCCCCTCCCCCTCTGTCTCCTGTTGTACTGTACTGTGAGCCTTCAGACTGTAAGCAGCACTGAGGGGATGAGATAACCGTTCACCATTGTGAGAAAAGGCTGTCAAAGCTTTGTTCTCTCTCTCTCTCTCGTAAAAAAAGCTGGAGCAGTGGTTGCAGAAATAGTCCGGTTTCTATAATTAGATGTAAACAGACGAACCAGACTCTAAAGCTTGCTCTGTCCCACTGGCCCCACGGCCTCCTGGGAAGCAAGATGTGCGAGTGTGTATGACGTGCAATGGTTTGTGTGAGTGTGTGTGCGCGCCTTTGTCTGCGTCTGCTAGGCAATATACCAGTAAGTGTATGATAACATGCGACAGTGCTCATCTAGCCTTGCTGTCGCTCTCCTCGCTTTCTCACTCAGTTCCCTCCCCCACATCCACCAGAGGGTAGGTCAGTGGCCGTGCATGGCAAGCACAGAAAGCTAATGCATGCAGCACCAACAGACACACATCTGTTGCTGAGGAGCCGGTAATTTGCCCCACATCCCCAGGACACACATATGATCAGAGAAAGGAGGCAGTGTAGCCTAGTGGTCACACCAGGCAGAGGGGACAAAACAACACAACACAACAACTGCAGAACGAGGTGGAGGGCAGAGAGGGACACACTCTGAGGAACATGGGGAGCGATGAATTTAAAAGAGAAGGGGGAGGTGGGTGGGGGGACTGCAGGGAGGAGCAGACAGGGTATGGACATGGATCATCAAAGGGAGAACATGTAGACATGAAAGAATTTGTGGTGTAAAACAAGAGATTTGACACCAAGAAAAAGCAGAAAAGCCCAGGATTTTTGTTCTAATCAATGTCAGAAGGAGCATAGGAAATCCATGAGAGAGAGAGAGAGCGAGAAAGAGAGAGAGAGAGAGAGAGAGAGAGAGAGAGAGAGAGAGAGAGAGAGAGAGCAACAAGTCCCCTTTGGATTGAGGACTAGGCAGCTGGTTGGATGGTCCCAAGAGACTTATTAAAATGGAATTCCTGATGCTAATCTTTGTTTTCTCACAAAAGGGCTGACACATCCTTGAGAGGCATACTGCATATATATTTAATGGCGAATCTCTGCATATATTTAGCAGCACACCTCATTGTTTGGTACTGTGTCAGTGTCGCCCGCTGTTCCACTGACAGCATCGCGGCCCATTATTTGAGTTTATCTGGTCTCGTTCCTGCCCCTCAGCCACACACCCTCTACGTTTATGATCCATAGTCTGGTATTTGAAATAGGGAAGCTCGGGATATGGAAAATGTAAAATAAAAATAAAACAGGAACAGAAAGGCAGCGCTGTCCAGGAACAACTGCTGAGTCGTATAATTGCTTCCTTTTCAAAATGAGTCCCATACATTAACAACATGTTAGTACTACAACAGCCTGTTTTCTGCAGGATTTTGTGGAAATGGACAGGCACCCTGCACACTAAACTGGCATCTGACAGATGACAACTCACAAAGTGGGACCACTACACAAGCTGCATCACGAGCATGAAATCCTGCCAGGAGCACTAGTGGCAAATCCAGCAGGGACAGACTCAGACGTTAGAGGGTTAACAATGCACCTGTCTAGGCCTCACAGCCAACCACAGGGTGCCTCGGCTATAGTGGGGGGTGTCTGGAGAACACAGCCCAGCACACACACACACACGCAAGTGCAAAACCCATCGACCCACCCAAACATAACACACACGCTCATGTGCACAGTATTGTCACTGACCACAAATCTGCTAGCAACAATAGAGCAACGGCCCTTTTATTGTTCTTCTCTGTGAACGATTACAATAATAAAATTTAAATTAAAAAACAAGTAATCTGGATTTTCTGCTTGAGCCGTTAATAATGTCTAACAGCTGTCACACGCAAGTACGGCCATGCGCTGAGGTGGGCCTGGGGCTGCCTGATGAGAAGCAGCCTGATACGGGGGGGGGTTGAGGGAGACAAAATGAAAGAGAGAGAGAGAAAAACAGAGCAAAACAGAGCGAGATCCAAATCGCAAACAAAACAGCAGTGGTTGACTTTGGGCAAATGTATCAGTCTATTCAATCTCGCGACAATATATTTCCAGTCCAGCAATTCTTTTTAAAGTTTTGATGTGTGTATTCGTCATGGGAGGTGAACAAAGGAGCCTTCCATAGCCTTGTTGGATCCTTAATGCAACTTCTCACTTCCTCATGTTGAGTGTAAAAATAGATGGGATGGTTTTGAAATCCAATGCCCTGAAATCCGATACAGGAAGGTATTACCCTGCCCGTCACTCTCACCCGTGGGTCTCCTTTGTGTTTGTCCTGTGTACACGCCCCATGCTCGAGGCGAAGGCTCTGTGGCCCTATGCCACACGGTGTAGTGTGGGTGGCGGTCTGTTTGAAGAGCCCGTCTCTGAGGCAGCATGGCCACTCACCAGCCAAATTCCCCTCGCACAGCCAGACCCCCCCAAAGCCTTCACTTTCTGTGGACAATTTTGCTGATTAGCAAAGATAAGGAAGTAATTAAATAATTTATCCAACATCAAATCTGTCACTTACGTTACCTGAGTGTAATGATGTCCAGATGCTGTTACTTATTTTCTCGATGACGATGGTTATTGAACACCTGCTATGATGATCCAATGGTGACAAAATAAAAATGTTTTTCGGGGTGTATTCTGCAGCTTGCCAGAGTTTTTACCGACGCCTGTGTCAGGGAGAGGTGACAGATGGCGACAGCACCGGGCAAGGTGCTATTTCAGCCAGGTGCAGGATGCCAAGCAACACCTCCACTATAGAGGGGGAACTCCTGTGACATCGCATCTGAACCTTGTCATCTCACAACAATCCACAAGCGAGGCCCGACAACAGGCCAAGGTTCTCACTCCGTGTTGCAGAGCTAGAGCGAAAGAGAGAGGGAGTGCACAAGGCCCGAGCCAAATGGAACTTGGCCTAAGACCCACGATGTGTCACTGCACTTCCACCACTGTGGCTCCCGGATACAAGTAGCCTTTTAATGAAATTTTTAAGATGGGTTAATCAAGATCAGTCAGCTTTCTTGTCACTCAGGTGGGGCTCACCTCTTGAATGTCTCTCACGATATCCTCAAAAGTGTCAGATTTAGAAAGAAAGGACAGGCACAGGCCTACAGTTGCTCTTGGTGCTGTGCAGCTAAATAATTACGCTGAGCACGCAACACACTCCAGCCATTGATCTTGTCTGGGGTCGACAAGGATGGGAGGCCAGGTAAAGCCAAAGGGAAGCGGAGTACAAACTGTGAGCGCTCACAACACAAGAGCTTTAAAGGCCAAGAAGAAGAAGCCTCCGTTTCCACAAACAACCCTCACCCACTTACCGAGGTTTATTCTTTTAAAAAGACCCTGGTTGTAACCAGCCCTCTGCTAACTCCACCAAACACCTGAGTTTGTCTTTGAAGCGTCTTCCTAACAACCACAGACCCATGGGATATTCCAGCAATGAGACGTTCAATAAAAGTCTCAGTAAAGTTATTTATTCCCATTTGGGGGGGGGAAATGGGAGAAGGCAGACAGCATAGCTAACCTTTGAAGGGGGAAGCTGCTCGGATATCCAGCTAGGACATAAAAACCAAGGGAATGACAGGGACATCCTACCAGAAAACAATAAAGCGAGTGGAAGAGACTGTTTTTTATCTTTAACAGCAGCTGTAAAACACACACAAAGCTGGGGTCTGCAACAATGGCCCGGGGCAGGGGAGGGTGGCTAAAACAGAAGTGGCAGGAAGACCACCGCTTCCCAGACACAAGGGTCTTCCTGCTGGAAAGAAAGGAGACTGAGAAATGGAGGGGAGGAGAGAGGACAGCTTATGGAACGGGAGACAGAGGAGATGTAAAGGAAGGGGAGGCAGGGTGAGCGAGATGACACAAATATGACCTTTGATTACATGGGGTGTTTAGAGCAGAGCTCAGCCAGGGACAGCCGCTGAACCCCTGCTGCTTTCACACAGCCACACCTCAGCCAAAGCACACTGATCAGAACAATATGGCTGAAAGATGAGCCCCCAGCCATAAATGCCAGCAGTAAAGACAGCTCCACTGTGTCTCCTCCTTTGACACTATCCAACATCTGAATCCCAGCCTCACAGCCAAGTGAAGACCGTCTCCAACTCTGCGCCGGAGCCAGCAGAAGATAAAATTACTATTCTAAAGTCCTTGTAAATGAACTGGCTGAATTAAACAGCATTAGATGCGTTCATAGGTCTGCATCTCACTGTATCAGCGAGCGCGCACCGAGAGAAGTTGCTCTAATGTCATATTCCCAGAACACAGTGCCAGTGCAAACTATAAATCGACCACCTGGCATGCATTACAAATTACTGGCTTGTAGTAGGTGAAGATGGACAGAGGCAAATGCACACTGACAGAATCTCTGTAACATGGTTCAATGGGTAAGAAGGCAGGAGTGTGTGTTTGCATCTGTTGTTGCTGAATTGCAAGCAAACTCAGTGTGTGCAAAAGAAAGAAAGGAAATGTCCCCCCAAAATCTGTTTAAATTCTGCAACCTGGCAAGGGACAATGCCAAGGGAGGGTGTCGCAACCGCCATCACTCTTTTCAGCGGCGAGGTGCAAGGGAGCACTCACAGTAAATACCTCTGCAAAGTCAGAGGAGCCCTTTCAAGGAGCCACATCAGAAACTTGCCACTGAATGCATTTTTACATCAACCCTGAAATATTCATGCTCTTTGTAAAGTATTCATGTGAACCAGTGTGCAAGTTGGTCCCCAGGGGGGGAAAGTGCAGAGAAACTGAAGGGATCCAACACATTCAGCAAACAACAGTCTCAGTTGTGCTAATGTTGCTAGCACACAGGACACTTGAGGGGACGCTAATGACCTGCCCTGTCAAGGCAAACAACAGCCTGGGACCAGTTTGGTCAGACAACCTACAGCATTTGACGGTTTGTACACAGGGTAACTGGCCTGTATTCATTTGGGTGAACTGACCGAAAAGGAGAAATATTTTATCATTAACTTGATAGTGTGATTAAAAGAAACAGTTGAAAATAAAGAAATTGCAAAAAAAGGAATTTTGAAAATGTTTTTTGTTTTCTTGTATTGAATTTGGACATAATAAATGGAAAAAAGGCTTTGGAGAAAAAAAAGGTACATTTTTGTGTTCGTTGTTTCTTGTGTCATGCGGATTATAAATTTGAACTGTGTGCTGTTTTGATGAATGTGAGAAATGTATGTGATGAATAATTGTGAATTGTGCTTCATGTCTCGTCCGCCTATTTGCATTCTGACATGCTTGACATTTTCAAATATTATTAAAATAATAAATCAACGATTGTACATCAGCAGGGGACAATAGCAAAATAATTCTAAATGCGCCCGGGAGTGGGGGTGGGGTGGTATTTAGATATACTGTGAACTCATATGAAATTATTCTCCACGTTAATTCAATAGAATACCTGAAATGCAAAGAATTAAGTCATTTTCCAAATCTTGAGGATATTAGAAATTACTTCTCTCCACTCACACCCATGTGTTACTGACGAGACTAGGGGAGAACAATAAACCACCTGTGCTGCTCGTGGAACAGTGATGACATTTGGAGGGTAGGTCTTCGTGTGGGTGCAGCACAAAACGACAAAAGAAACACCAAATCTGGTTGGGAGGTGGTGGGGGGGGCACCTGTACCCTGTAGCCAGCATTAGCCTTCATGCTCTCAACAAAACATCCATAAGAAAAAAAAATTAAATAAAAAATATAAATATATATATATATACAGACGCAGGCACTGTCTGTGTCTGTGTGTGTGTGTGTGTGTGTGTGAGCACTGCCAAACGCAACCATGAATGGTGAGAGATGAATGGTGAACAGCGCCCATGAATTCTCCTGAATGACTAATTATACCTCGTGTTTAGCATGATTTTGCAAATGAATTCAGAATGTTTAGGAAACACAATGAATATGAAAGAAATATCTCTGATTAGCCTACCACAACACTGCCTACAGTAGACCGCTTTAACTAGGCATTTAAAGACATAAACAAACAATTAAATAAATAAATAAATAAATAAATACATAAAAGGTAACGCAGAATACAAAAACATCGCAAGAGGTTGATACTGTATTTAAGCGCCCACACTGAGCCCATAGAACTCAGTTCTAATTTTAGCTGATATATGTTGCACAAATTGACTTTAAATAGGGCTATATTTCCACTGACCCATGATTCCTCAGCTGCTGCATCATAATAAACATGTTTCTTTTTCAGAAGCCACATTACCATATTTTAAGTGCAACTGTTTGATGCAATCAACATGCCACTTTTATGAGTTGTTTAAAAAAGAAAATCTCTCTTCTTGCCTTACATGGGTGGGCAAAATCAACAACAGTATAATGGGATCCAGTCCATAACAATGCTGCGCAATTAATATATTTTGTTTTGTTTGTCTATTCTGAACATAAGCTTAGGAAGACCATTAAATATTGAATTAAATCCAATGCAACATCTACATAAAACTAGCACATATGATCTCAGTAAGGATCATAAATCTGGTAAAAAAAACTAAACTGTATAACATTATAAGCATCACCAAGGTTTTCTATTTGAGGGTTTTTGGATTTGACTGCATTTTGACTGTGCTGCTTTTATTATGTCCACCACTGTAGCACTGTGTTAAAAACATTTGTTTTCTGTCCAGCAGTCTTTAGTTCAATGCAGACACAAATGTTTGTAAAGGTGCACATCTGGGTACACAAAAGACGCCCAAGTCACTTGTTAAACCTGATGCATGCACTGTGAACACTTTTGCGCCCTGACACTTTGAAGCCCAATATACAAGCAGGATTTTCTACTTTTTCCTCTTCTTCCTACAGCATCCATATACACTGTGACCCATGCAGACCTGTTCACGCAGCCTCTTCCTCTGCTTGCTTATGGCTCTGGGCATGGCCCTGGGTTTTGGTTAAGTGATGGCACCTGGTGTGACACTTATCAATTTAACGTGAAGTGACAAAGTCTCATTTCAGATTCAGCTCAAGAGCCAATGGGAAACCCGTGTCCGTGTGCTCTGCCCAACCTCGTGCTTGCAAGACGCATCTTAAATGCCCATTTACTCAACTCATCAAATGGATATTTGTTTAATAAGTTGCCTTTATTACCTTTAGATTTAAGCTATAGCCTAAATACTGATTCAGATCAATCAATATTCCTGATAATAGGCCGAGTGCAAATCAAATTCCACCTGATTTATCAGCAGACTAGCCACACCTGAGCAACCTTTTTTCTTTTTTTTTTTTTAAACAGAAAGCCCCGTCTATTCTTCCCTCTTGTGCAAAAATAATGAGCCTTGTACCACAGCACACATGCAGGCCATCGCCTATTATTAACGCTGATGAGTGAACACGCGTTTATGGCGCAACATTATGAGACGAGCAGGTGAAACAAACATCCAGCTTTGAGGCAGATAAATGTCGCCGCTGTGGGAACAAATAACATTTCAGTAGCTACATGATTGCGTGACAAAAGCCCACGGAGATGTTTGACTAACCTGAGTGGGGAGCCATCGGTATGTGCGAGGGGTAGTATTTCCCCGGCGGGAAGTGACCGGCATGCTGCACAGAGCTGTGGCCCGTGGGAGCGATCCGAGAGGCGGCGCGGTGCACCAGGGCGCCCCGCTCCGATAGGAGGTGCGCCGGAGCAGCGAAATCCCGTCCTTCCATTCCGGAGAATGTCGAGTAATCCGAAATCCGGACAGGGCGAGGGCAGGGAAATCAAAAGCAGCCCATATAATAATCCTCTCCCTCAGATCTATGTGTTGCATTCAGTCGATCGCAGGCGTCCCCGGACAAACACGCAGCCCCCGATCATCTTTTCTGTCAAAGGGAGAAAACCAAAGCAATTCTCATTATCAAGACAAATGGGGAGAGTCCGGGTAGGAATTAACACGACGCCAACACAATGCAGCCGAGTGCCGTAAAAACGCAAGAGAAAACAAATCATTAGTTCCGCTCCATTGAATTCCGCTGTAACATCTTTCTGTCATATCGAGGCTTCTCCTGCATGGAGCTGAAATCTCTCCCTTTCCGACCCGGCACCGGGTGGTGCAGAATCGGAGACGGACAGCGAGGCGTCCAGCAGCAGCCCGCTGAGCCTGGGCTCTATTGATCAGCCTGGAATAGAGGCCTGATGTGCATCGTGTGGAGAAGAGGGGCACCTCATATTGCACAGCGAGCACACTGACACATTCTGTGCATCCCAGTATCATATCATGTTTTATCCAAACAATACGTTTCAAGCACCACGTCAGCAGTTGCCAGCTGCCACTCTCTCCTAAGACCATGGTAAGCATATTAACATGCAGTTGTATACATGTGTGTATATATATAATTTTTTTTCGCTGCAACAACCCAAAAAGCTTAGTTCTGCCAGAGGAGGGAGTGTGTTGTCCTGTTCTGGTGGGTTAAAACTGATGGAAGCCTGCTCAGCCTACATCTCAAGGTGAACCAACGCTGCCTGCCTTCATGCTCGTCCTATTGTCTCGGGTTGATACAGGCATTTTATTTGTTGTTTTCCTGCCTCTATAACCTCCATCCAGCTGTCGTTACACCTCACGTCGTCTTTTACACTTTGTGCTCCTGTGATCTTCTATTCAAGCCTGCATAAATATCAAATATATTAGATTTTGCACAATCTGCAGGATAACCTAGTTTATCACGAAACTGGCAGTTGGAGAAAGAAAGAAAAAAATGCATGAACCACTTTGGGGACCATGAGGCACAAAGAACCTGCTGTCAGTTTATAAAGTTTCACAACAAATAAAGCAAGAGGCCCGATATGTAAAATAAGAATATAATGAAAACACTGCTCCATGACAGGGATGCACCAGGTCCTGGAAGACATGGACTCTCTCTTTCTGTGTGTGTGTGTGTGTGTGTGTGTGTGTGTGTGCATGTGAATAACTGCACTCTCACTGTCTTCATCTGCCTTGACCTATTTCAGGTCAGGTAATCAAATGGAGTAGTAAATACATTATAGGCTACATCCTCTGCCACGCCACAGAAATAGCATTATATAATCGAGATGGGAGAGGAGGGAAAAAAAACAATTCCAATTCGCATAAATTAAAACAAAAAGGAATTTCACTGTAAAAATATAGGGTTTTGTCTTTACAACAAGCCTCTTAACGTGACAGCCCAGTTTGTGCCCCAGTGATGGCTGCGAGTACTGAAATATAAAGCAGGCAGACAGAAGGCAGCTTAATTTTATAGTTCCAAATAAATAGGCTAAATAAATAAATAAATCATGACTGAATTTTCTTAATGCACTGGGCTATTTGTCTGGTTTTACATTGTAGATTCTCAGTCTGGGGGCCCTTCTGGGAGGGTTTGCAGCGGGGTCCCCCAGCAAGATAAAAGCATCATTGTGCCATCAATTAAATTACATTTTAAAAAATAATAATAAAAAAAAATCTAAATCCTACAATGCGTAAGAATGCTCAGGCACCATCATATGTGCCATTTCACTCACGGCACTGGTGCATCCCCATGTAGCCAGTTGCAGCCCAGCCTACAGTTCGGTGCTGCAGCAACAATAAGGTCCTGCTGCACGGAGGACACCGTGTGTGCATGCATGTGGGCCCTTGACGTAAAAACGGTTTGAGAAAGCCTTGCTATTGCATACACGTGATGGCTGAGTCTTCGGGTGGTGGACTGCACAGAGAGCCAAGGTGAATGGCCGCCCGTCAGCAGCACTGCCTTTGTCTCCACGCTGAGAAAGTGCTCTGCAGTCAGCCATTACCTCCCCCCCCCCCTCGCCATGCTGTTGCGCGCAGCCCCACTCTGCATGTCCACTAACAACCTCAGGATAAAAAATGATTCAGCATTTACGAGACTGGGAAGGGGCTGCTGCTGTGCAAATGTTCGAATTGTACATCCGCGGGGATTTAATTGCAGTAGCGTAAAATGCTCAGAAGCCGCGAGGGGACCTTTTTCCATTTTAGCTTTTAAACGTGCGAATTACTATTTATTTTTTTTAAACCGCTCAAATAATCGACGCCTCTAATTCAATTCATTAAAGCAGCTGTCAATTTCATTTGCAGAAGCCAGTCGACAGCAGAAGCGCAGATAATAAATCGGTTTGTGCCGCACAGGTCCGGCTCGCGCGGGGCGAAGGAGGCGGCCCTCCGTGAGCGAGCTGCCCGGCAGGGAGCGCACCTCGGCCGGGTCGCCTGGAGACATGTCTCCCGTCCTCTCGACGCGAATCCTCCGCTTGGGAGTTTATTGGAACCGGACTACAACCATCGCCTACACCCCACCGACCGGTTAACACAAAATATACACATATTTGAGCAATTTATCAAAGGCTCTCAAATCTTGGCCAATTGCACAAAAAACAAAACGACAACAAAAATATGTAGACTTTGTAAAAAAACAAATGTGGGTTAATTAAAAACAAAACGCCAGCAAATAAGTAATCGATCAACAATCAAAATATTTGATCTAATTACAATTTCATATAATCGAATTAAACTATTGCCATTATTATTAGTAATAATGTTAATATAATAACAATAATAATGTTAATAATTACAATAATAACAATGGTTTACGGTGATGTGCTTTTTGTCAGCTCAATACATTAAATCGTAGATTTAATCCACATACGATACACCTCATACATACTGTTTTGTTATTTTGTAAATAATAGCAATGCACTGTGCAAACTGAACAGCGTGTCACATATCACGTTGGACTAAACACAGCCGCTATCATCTTACACGGAGGAAAAAGGCCTTAAAATATTTTTATTCAGTAAAAAAAAAATATATATATATATCAAGTATATAAAATTACTACTTACTGGTATGTTAAATCCTTGCATAATAAATTATTAAATCACAAAACACAGGGAGGGAAGGAGCAAGGTGAAGTGCGACGCCCATTTAAAATCAAAATCTGAAATAAACCATGTGGCTAGAGTGAAACCCTACAATATTTCCCTCTGAGGCTGTGCAGTAGCCTTCTGGTTCGCTGTGTGGAAGCAGTGGGACTAGGGCTTCCGGCCTGGCTGGATCGCGGCTCGGATCTCCGAGCAGCGGTTTCTCTCCCGGTGCAACTGCGTACCTCGCGTCTCGGGGGCAGGGTAAACACGCCCTCCCATTGGTCGGATACCTGCATGTTAATGAGCCCGTGCCGCCCGCCCGGAGATACGGAGGCTTCTGATTGGCCGGCAGCACAGGCCAATGGCGTGGTGACTGGTAATGCTAAACAGAGTGAAAAGCGCCACATTTAAAGCCCGTCGATGGTCCAAATCAGTCACAATATAGAGCTCAGTGCTGCCTGAGCACAGCTGAAGACTCGTAGGCTATAGATAATGAAAGGTCTGCTGGCAGTGGTCATAATAATGTAAATAACGTGAAAACATAATTGAAATGTCAGAATTGCAATTCAATATGCTTTTAAGAAAACCCAAATTGAATTTACATTACTTGGACAAGGCTCCAAATGTACTCCCTAAGGATATTTAGCAAGAGCATTAGGCCTGAACTAAAAAAGGTGTTCATCACATCAGTGGTCATAAATAACGTAAAACCAAACCAAAATGTACAATAATTGTTAGACCCCAAATTATCTTCAGTTAGTTTCGAATCTAAATCGACAAATGAGTAAACAATGTTTACATCTCTGCCTACGTGATCTGGAGATTTAAACCTGACACGTGTAGGCTGAGGCTAAAACACGAAGAGTGCTAAAATTATGATATAAGAGAAAAGCATATTTATTGGGTAATCAATGAAAAGCACCTGTTTTGAAGTTTTCCAAATATTCATACAGCTGAATAAATGTTATTGTGCAACATACAACTGAATGAAAGATTAAAATGCATTTTTCAGCTGTCACTGAAAAACAAAAGGTTTACAATTGAGGCTATTTATAGGCTACACATCAAATACTCACTGTGTCTATATTTCTTGTTCCTCCTTTTAGAGCCGCGAGATGCTTTTTGACAAACTTCAAAGCCAATTTCTTGAAACTCCACACTGGATCATGCAGACAAGACAAGTAATACCGATATCCCCCCCCCCATTTTGCCACTATGGACGTTGGTTATTACATTATGTTAAATGTTTACAAACGAACCCCCCCCAGCACCCCCACCTCTGTATGTAAGGCTCTGATTGGCTGGCACGGCGCCAGAGCATTGTCAGTCACAGAATGTAAACAAGACTGTGATTGGCTGTTGGCCAGTCCGCATTGGGCTGTCTGGAAAAAAAAAAAAGGCAATAACTGGCCCTGCGGTTTCAAGGCTTCCCGGGTTAGATGATGAAAGGGGGATAAGGCGGGGCGGTTTCAAGG
>JAVQJF010103862.1:0-10885 GCA_036023855.1 Gadopsis marmoratus
TTATCTCATAGCACTTGTTAATATAGAGCAAGTCCAAGCCAACTCTATATGTACAGACCCAACAATTGCACCATGAGCACGCGCTAGGTGACAGTGGCAAGGAAAAACTGCCTTTTAACAGGCAGAAACCTCAGGCAGAACCAGGCTCTTGGTGGGCGGTCATCTGCCTCGACCGGTTGGGTAGTGGGTAGAAATGCCTTAATTATTTTTATTTACACACAATCATCATAAAAACAAAAACAATGCACTTTCTTATCAACCGTTTCCTTCATTTGTTCTTTCCCTGCAGAGTAATTTTCTGTCCAGATTGTTCCCTTTTATATGCTAATAACGCTTTCTGAAAATGTAATATTAACATATATTTTTGTTTTATCTCTGCATAACACACAGAACACATTCATTTAATTCTCTCCCCAACTAGATTCCTGATCTGACAGAAATCAGGCCATGTTATCACAAGAGGTTTGATAGTTTAACAAACGAGAGGAGACATAACACATCACTGCTGTTAATTATATTTTCTCATAAAGTGGATATGGTTTAGACATTAGTTTTGCATTGGTGATGAATGCCTACATGTATAATGCACAGGTTCCATCGATAGTCCTTGATGCTTAAATGTAATCACTGACATTACGATGAAATGCATTTCCACAGAGCTAAAGACAATTCTTTCTTCACATTTTCTGTCTCCTAAACAATGCAAGGTAATACAGATAGAGATGGAATCAGGTTTCTAGAGAAAGATGACTTAAGAGTCTGTGTTGCTAATTTCCAAATTGTGTCTTGTAATAATCCTGTAATAACGATATTTGTCACAAAGTCCTTGTGCAGTTACAGTAACAACGCTGTGACCTGAGCAAACACAGAGCCTAAACATTTCCCCTGTCGGGAGCCTGTCACATTCAGTCTGTCGAGGTCCATATAGGTTCAGAATTAAAGTTTCACAGCATGCTGTAATCAAATAGAATGTTTGTTTTTTTTTCTAAGAATTGTCTGTTTAATGAAACTATTATTACACCAGGGCTGCAACTAACAACTGTTTCCATTGTTGAATATTCTAGTAGTTTAGCCGAAGCATTATTGCTTGTTAAATGACAGAGGATTCATTTCTTATCAAGAGTTGTCGATTTATTTTCTGTTGTTTGACTCCTAATTCTGCTAGACTAACATGCTGGTTAGAGAGAAAGGGGGACAAATGAAAAAAAGAGCGAAATCAAACACCCAAACATATGTTACATTCTGCATTTGTGCTGATGTTTGTGACTCGCTCATTTTCCAGGTGACACGGGTGCAGAAGGAAAGGGGGCGGTGACTTTAAAGTATATTTGCTTGCGAGGAGTCCTGCTCTAGGATCCTCAGGGTGACAATGAACTTGATAGTTTTTCTGAACCACGGATAGAATAAAGCATATATGAGTGGGTTCAAACAGGAATTAAAATACAACATCCAGGACACGATGGACCAAGAGGAAGCACTGTTTGAGATGTCCTGTCCCACGAGGGAGGGGTAGTAATACGGACAGAAAGTCATCAGAAACACCAGTATGACAATACCCAGAGTCCTGGCGGCTTTTTTCTCTGATTTCTTTGCAGTGACTGTAACTCTACCGGCTACAGCAGCTGTAATATGAGAATGCATGGCGCGAGCTTGAGACACTGCCACAATAAACACTCTCATGTACAGAACGAGGATGACTGTGCAGGGGCCGATAAACGTGAACACAAGGTCGACGGTCCCAGCAATGTAGTTAATCACCACCAAACACTGCCCATAGCAGGAGTTGTATCTGTCTGGCTGCCTGAGATGCTCCTTCAAAATCAGCCCATTGTAGAGAATTGAGCAGGCCCAGCACAGACACACCGACACCTCCACCCTGCCGTGAGTGATTCTGTTGGGGTACTGCAGAGGATAACAAATAGCTACATAGCGATCGATTGATATGAGCACCATGTTTCCCACAGAGGCCGAGGTGAGACTGAAGCCGATAATGTAAGACAGAGCGCACATGAGCTCGCCCAGCAGCCAGCAGGCTTCTATGTACCGCAACGTTTCCACCGGCATCACCAGCAGCCCAACAAGGAGGTCAGAGATGGCCAAGGAGAGCAGGAGCAGGTTGGTGGGGGTGTGAAGCTGTCTGAAGTGGGAGATGGAGATGATAACCAGCAGGTTGAGAGCTACAGTGAGCACGGTGACAGAGGAGAGCAGCGTGTAGAGGAGGACGGCCTCAGAGCGAGGACGCATTGAACCCCAGCAGGACGAGTTCAGGAGCCGAGGGTAGCAGAGCTGGGCTCCCTTCAGGCCGTCCATCATAGAGGACTGATTGGAGGCGAAGACCTGAACCTGCCGAGCTGCATCTATTCTCTGATCGTACGAGACATAGTGCAACTCACTTATCTCTGACTGCACTCATTCTCAGTCACCCTCTTCATCACCGTCTTGCTATAGGCCAATAGGCTGCTATTGTCAGCCTATTCCTTGTTTCTGTCATGCCCCCTCACCTCTCCTCCTCCTCACCTCTCCCTAGCTCATTCCACCCTCCCTCCTCCCTTTTAATCCCACTGCTACATGATGCAACATATCAGGTTCACGCAACTGCTGGGAAACCTTTGCCTGAACTGTAAAGCTTTGTTGAAGTTTTGTTAAAGTCGCATCAACCTCCAGATGTCGACACGAGCTGTAGACATGGAGAGAACCACTTTGAAACAACCACTGCTGTTACTTGAAGCCAGGGCAGGAATATCATGGGGGGGGCTTTGGGCCTCAGTTTGGCCTTATGCTCCTCAAAAAATGATTAGCTGATTTTACTGTTTTCTCCTCCGGTCGTCAATACATATTTAGACACCAGTGTCTTTTGTTGAGATTCTGAATTCTTTTTGAGCAACATCAAGTGAAACGCTGCTCACATATCCAGTGGTGGGTTTCAATTTGAACCTCTGGAAAACCTTATTATGTATGATGTTAGTTTGACACAAATCTAGATCCGCTCGACCAGAAGACTTAATCAAATTCATCCTGTTTATAATTTAGAATGTGGGTGGAAAAATATGATTTAAGAAGCAACAGTATAGTTAGTTAGCTTGCTATCAACACACCAAAATAACTGTAAACCAGTTACTGTTCAGTGAGTGAGTTTATCATGTAATTTGCTGTTAGCCGCCTTTACCCAGTTCATGTATTATGTGTCAATGTTTTTCAGTCAGAGTGTCGGAACCTTTGTATTGGTCATATGAAAACATCAATAATATATTTTGTGAAATAGTTAAATGATGTATTAATAATATAATCCTTAAGTTAAATTCATTATTTATTGTTATTATTATTTCCATATTTTCCTTAAATCATTGTTTTATTTGATGGCCTTGCTGACCGGGCATTTGGCCTTCCAGGCCAGTTGAAACCCTGGATTTTGCCTTGCTCACATACATGGCGACAGAGCCACCATGCAAATCACAGGCCTAAGCATCAGGAGCAATTTGGGGTTCACTGTTTTGCTCAACGACACTTTGACATGTGGACAGGACATAACCCTGCGATTAAAAGGAAAGCGAGGCGTGTTCCCAGTTTGGCCAAGGTGGCCCTAAACCAGATAGGACGTGGTTTATAGGTTTGGCAAATACCGTTGACACTGTGTCTTTAGGTTTCGCTGACCTTTTCACTTCTCAGCAGTGTTACAACTCTATATTGAAGGACTGTTTCCTGTTGGGCACTTTTACCAGTATTTGTGTTTAGGACAACCCACTGACTTCATGATGATGCACAGAAGACAGATGGTGCTCTGATTAAGTTGGTGTAGTAGGTTTGCAGTTCATGTGTCTGTCTGGGGCTCTTGAACAGAACAGAGCCATTGTTAATGTTATTAGTAACGCCTGTGCTTTTCCTACTATGACAAGCCAAAATGTGAAGAAAGCTGATTTAGTTGATTTAGCAGAGCTGTGGTCTTGGCTCACACGTGTAAAGGGGATGTGGTTGCATCATGTGTTGATGTTGAAGTGTGTTTATTAACACCTTTGATTGAAATTCACCTGTGGTTTAACATGTTATCAGACATTATTACAGCAGCACGTCCCTCTGGTACGCGACACAGCTATCAACTATGGTGTTTGTTGTTTTATGCTGAAACTAATGTATCCTCTGAGGTACTGATGAGTTTGATGAAGTTCATGTATGTCGGTCCTAAATAATATCTTTACAAAACCTCAATCATTTATTAACCAAGATATTGGTTAAACTATTTATTTTTGACCGATTCCTCTACCTTGGTCTGTTGATGTGATTATTTTTCACATCTTTCAGTAGTTTCTCTCCAGCCTCTTTCAGTTCTCTCTTCTTTTTTTTCTGTGAATGTCTACTCCACCATTCATCAGAGGGCAGGTGTATATGTTTTTTGTTTGTGCTTTGTGACCTTTTGTTTATTTATTTATGTCTGAATTTATTGGGAGTTTCATGCTTTCAAAAAGAGGTTTAAGTCTTGTTCCTTAAAAACTACAGACCTGCCCCATTTGACTGATTTAAAGCCCAGTGAGAAGCTGCATCAGGAAGATTCTCTAAACCAAAGCTATTGTAAGATTATGATCAGCTCTATATGTAAAACCTTTTAACAAGATCTGGGTTGAAAATCAGTGAACATGTCCTTTAACAATACTTTCTTATTCATCAACAGTGTTGATGACCTTTCAGACATCACACATCTGCATGACAACCCAATGAACAATTGCTGAAATTACTGTTTCTCATTACAATCTGTTTTTCATGTGATTATTGGCAGAGCCTGATTATTTATTTGGTCACACTTAATGATTAAGAGTGTTTAGACAAGTAATCCTTTACTGATCCCCCAGAGAGCAAATTTGGGGATTACAGCAGCGCAAAGACAGATATACGTACAGATAAATAGAGGAACTTAAAATTAAATCGATAAATTTTAAGCATATAAATAAGAATAGAAAGAGGAATTAAATCAAAACTCAAACTTACAGGCAATAACAGTACACATAGTGTGTACACAGTACACACTCTCAAGCAAAGTGACATAATGACTAATTTTGATATAAATTAGTTCATTTTAAACTAGTGTGTTAGTTATAATCTTGATGTAGCCTGCATCATTAATAATGTCACTACTTGCATCTTGTCTAGTTTTAAGTCATGCATTTGAGATTAAGAGAGGTTTTGCCAAGAAACCAAAAACGTCGCCATCGTTGGCACACTTGACCGTCTTGATTCAAATCTATTTGTTAGCTTTAAAACATTTGTTAATGTGTAGTTTAATTTTCCACATCAATAGACTATAATTTGCTAAAGATTATCTAAAGAAGCGAGCACAGTCCCATGTTAGATGATTCCTGTCACTGATGTGGTGCTGCCATCTGTTGTTAATGAAGAAGAACAACTGATCCAGAGGTGCGTCTGAACGGCTCAGTGGCTGGAAACCTGCAGTGAGATCTGTTGCAGCCAAACCTGCACTGACACTTGTTGCCCAGCAGACTCAGGAAACAGAAAGTCAGCCTCTCTGTTGGGCTCAGCCTCTGCTGGAGCGGTCATGTGGCTCATCAGACACTAGATGGCCCTGTTGGTAAAGCAGTTGACACCAATTTAAAATACTTCTATAGCTCTGACAACTTATTGGCTGCTTCTAGAAACGCATGTTTATGAACATGTCATGAAGTATATGAAAAGGCTTTTCTGCTATAGGAACTTTGGTTTTATGTTACTTTACGTTTTATATTTGTTTGTTTGTTTTGTTACCTCCAAGTTCCAGCTTTTTGTCCCCCAGAATACGTAACAATTTATTGACAGTTAGTTACTGTTAAAACTACAAAGTTAGCAACCGCTGCTCAATATGTACAGCAGACAGAAAGTGAAGCGCAAATCAAACAATATAGCGCAGCCGTAAATATGAGAAGCAACAGCCGCCGTGACCTTGGTTTTCTTTTTATATTGGTGTGACCAACAGGAGTGAGTGTTGGGAAGGAAGCAGAATTAAACTACTGAGAGAAAGAGACAGATGGGATGTTTTTAGAGAACACATAAAGGTTACGTTGTTCAGTGGGAAGAGGGCGATGTTGTTTAGAAGATGAGCGTTGAGTGGAGGAGGGAGGACATGGGCAGTTGGTGCTGGTTGAGCTACAGAAGACGTGTACTGGAGCTAGGCAGCCTGTGCAGTCTGTTCTGTGTAAAGGACTCTATCTTAGATCCCGCTGCAGATCTCTTGTACCTTGCATCCGTACAGATGTGGTTTGAGTTTAACTTTAATATTTACCTTTCTTTCTTCTGCTGTCTCCATACATATCTGATTGTGTTTATTTTATTCAAATCATTACAGATTTTCAGTGAGAGCACGCTGAACTGTTGATTTATTGACTGTAATCTCAGTGTTATCTAAATGCCCACAGATCATGGCCTTTGAAGACTCTTCATTTAACAGGAAAAGCTCAGAGATGAGCAGACGTTATTTAAATAAAGTAATGACCAAAAGTTCACCCCAAACCTTAACCAAAGTAAATTATCCTAACAACATCAAACCGAACTAAAATAT
Organism: Gadopsis marmoratus; assembly: GCA_036023855.1. Classification (NCBI taxonomy): domain Eukaryota; kingdom Metazoa; phylum Chordata; class Actinopteri; order Centrarchiformes; family Percichthyidae; genus Gadopsis; species Gadopsis marmoratus. The sequence goes on from JAVQJF010103862.1 coordinate 6,539, forward strand.
TTTTTTAAAGTGTATTTCGGTTAATTAGACAAAAAAATATAATATACATTTGTAGTTATGTTCAAAAAAATGTATGGTTGTCACTTTTGAATTGTATGTGAATTTGTAGTCTTCATACATTTTTTATCGACCAAAGTTAATGAAAACAGTGGAGACACCACGCAGCACTGTGCTCATGTTGTTTATGGTGAACACCAGCGTCTCTTCTTCCTTCTCCTTTAACCACATCATCACTGCTCTGCCTCAAATAAAACAACACAAATGCTTCACATCCACTGTCAGTTGAAGTGTTGCTGAGCGAGAGGAACGTGAAGTAGCAGCTCGTGGAGTCGTCGTGCTGATACATTTCGCAGAAGGTCGGAAAATTCAGAAATGTTTAGAAAGAGCAATGTGTTTCTGTTGGTGACGTTATAAAACTATGATTTAAGGAACCCATTTCAATCATTTTCTCAAGTTACAAAAACTAAGGGGCAAATTTTGTCATTTATTTTATTTTTGGTTTGAAGGACATGACTATTCTTTTCATTTGAGGCTGTGGTCTCTCTTGACCTTCAAATGTCAAAACTCACTTTGCCAATTGGAACTAATTTACTGCAAAATAGTTTTGGTGCTCCTGGGTGACTGTGGGAGCTGAGACTTTTCTCTTGTCGTACTTATAGGAAAACCTTTTAGACCTCTAAGACTACAAAGTTACTGAAACATCCTTAAATTACCATTAATGTCTGATTCAACAACAAGGTTGTAGTTTCATTTGTTGTTTGATGCTTTGTACGGGACAAATATGACAAACAATTTCAGTTTTTCAGTTCAAGATATAAACAAGAATAGTATCATTATTATTATACAAAAACAATATTTTAATTTAATAGAAACAAATAAAAAACACATTACCACAGGTTTCATCAGCTGTGGCAACGTTTGAATTGAGTGGATCGATCACAATAATGGAAAGTCAAAGTAGGAGTAATATATTGTTAAAATACCAAATTGCAATTTGTGAAATTCTCAAATGTCTCAAAAGGTTAATAAACACACACACACACACACATATAAACAAACATGGCCATACATTAGCATGCCTGGTTTCATCCCGTTTTTCTTCCATACACCAAGGCCTAATTGATTCTCATTTTAATTATGCTGACCCAGACTCCATCTTTCTTCTTCACTGACAACAAAACCAGCGCAGGCCGGCAGTCTGCCTCTCACACTGTGAGGATGACACCTCCATCTCCTTACAGAGGGACGAGTGGAGGATTCACTTTGATGTCACTCCCCCACAAAGGAAAGGTCAAAATAATAAATGTAGGCCCAATTGATGGGTTGGTGGGGAGGGGGGGATTTCTGTGTCGGTTTTTGGACGAGTGCTCCCCTAAAGGCATAATGAATTCATACAGTCAGGCACGGCCAAAAAGGAAAACAGCATGGGTCCTCTTTCAATGAAAAGGTTGATCTAAATCTGCAGACAAGCCTGGCTCCTTCTTCCCAATCATTCTCCAACACATCACCCTCTTCTCTCCTACTCTCAAACGTAGGCTTGTCTCACACACACACACACACACACACACTTATAAATACTCAAAAGTATCCCTGTGTTTCACTTCTCTTTGACACACGTCTGCATATGCATCACCTTCACCTACAGCGGTGAACCACATCACCATGGATCAAAAAGCCCTCAGTGAGCTGCTCCACCTAACTCTTCCTCACAGCAAGATGCCTTTGATTCAAGAGTCAATAACCCAGAAATACACAAATGCTTGAATATGTCTTTGAAGATTCCTCAGGTCATCCAGGTCACGGGGTATCTGTTAGTAGGTCAAAGGCAACCGAGCTACAACATGTCTGCTGGCCTTTGACCTTCTGTCTGTCATTACAAACTCTGCAGCCGGAGAACTTTATTTCATATTGTAGTAAAGATCCCAGTCTTTCTGAAAATGCTTAAAAGGTCAGGCTGAATTACAGGTAAATGTGTATAAAATAAGACATCAAGAATATTTACATTGTAAATCATCGCTAAAGGTATCAGGTATGTTACGCTAGTTTTAACTACTTTTTATAAAGTGTTTGGAAGTTAAAATGTCATCTTATTTCATAAGTCATGTAAATCTTAATGTGTAAGTCAGCATTTATAAGCAGAATATACATGTGTAATAGATGTTTTATAACACATACAGCTGTAAGCAGATATATTGTAAGTGTTTAGTCATGTATTCTTCAACAACTATAACTCCTGTGGGATTCCATACATGGAGGCTGCTGAATGAATGACAACATAGTAACACAGTTGTAATGACATAAAATATGTCTATAGGAAAGAGGTTATAATTGCTGACAGCTACTGTAAATTAATAAACACTTTAAAATGTTCTGTTCACAACTACATTGTTATAAAACAGTTAGGCCTATTAAATGTGTACCCTGATTATAAATGCTTAATAGGGGGATGTAAAGTAAACTTTTACTGTGGCCAGTAACCATATGTCAAGTAAATAGTGAAAAGCACAAACTGGCCCTCTGAAATGTAGTGGAGTAGTAAGAGTAAATGTAAATGCTCAAGTCATAGAAGTACCCCCCAAACAAAGTCTAGCACTTGGGTAAATGAGCTTAAGCTACTTTCCATCACCGAGGCACAGAAACACATGCTGTCCTGCAGTGTGGATAAATGTTCTGCCCTCCTAAAATTAAGAGGAGATTTAAGGAGGCTGTTTAATATGTTGTGGGTCCAAATCGTTCACTCAGTGTGAACTTTACAAAAAGTAACATAATTAAGAAAGAATATGCCAAAATATTCCCCAAATAATTCAGAATAAATTGTTGCATGTGTGTTGTTGCATTTTTAGTTTGGGCTGACCGACGCTTTGCATAATAAGATACACCTTACTGCTATTTTATGTTGTTTTTCTACGCTGTAACTGCGTCCTTGGCTCGGATTTTATTGATCCCATCGGTCCTGTGTTTCCATGTGAACCCGCGCACAGAACGCACTTATTAAATAGCTCTGTGGCTCATAACTCAGACCCTTTGCGTTTCCGCTCCAAGACAAAAAAAAAATAAAACCCCATCCCTCAGGCACCATCACGTCTTACTGCAGTGATGACAAACACTCTGATAAACCGAGATGTGATTATTTCCCACAGACGCAACGCAATTTCCTGATCAGCCACAATCCCCCGTGAAGATGCGGATTCACACTGAGCTGCCAGTTTCCTCCGGAGGACGCAGCCGCTCCGGGCTGAATTACATGCGCAGTCCTGCCGCGAATCACACATCACCACGGCAACCGGCAACGTTCACACCGAGTCCCCGTCAGCATCAGTGGGGTCCGATCCGATCCACAGGCGACAGAAGAGAACAGCAAAGCACAGTAAGTTTATATTCCCTTTCCTGCGTTTCCGAGAGCGCAGCCGCGTGTCGGTGTGTTGGGCAGATGCGTCTGCGGGCGCAGCGGGAACATCTGGATCTGAGAGGCTTCATCTTCACGTGACGTGGTTAAGTGATTTAGCTCAGGTAATTCGTTCTTTCGTTCATGTCTTTTACGGGGGATGAATTGACACCCGTAACATGTGTATTCGGGTGTTGCGGGTCTGTGTGTCACGGGTTGAATTAGCGCCGAGTTCACGTTACATAAAATGCGGCAATTAAATACTAATCTACTGATTGTCCTTATGGCTTTAGGCTACATTAATTAAGTCCGCAACTCATTAGAAACAAGCCCAGTCATGTTGGAAATGTACAGCGTGGGGCTGCAGGATGCAAATAACGCTCTTCGCTGGCTGGAATAGTATTTATAGATTACAGATGGATGGATGGACAAATGCATTAAGATCTATAATTAGACTATATAGTCAAAATGCTGTTCTCCATTTCATGTGCCGCTGCTGTGCCTCTCCTGGTTACACAGCCTGTATATAACAGCAGGCTTCGATGCAGCAAGTTCGGATGTGCATGGCCAGTGGACCCTGCAGAACTTGAGAGAGGCTCAGGCAGAAGCAGCCCACTCTTACCGATTCACAACGCAGAAGGCTGCAGGTGGACAAATGTGTGGCAATCTGTGACGACGGATTAAACAGTATGGAATCGTGCCCTCGTTCTGGTATTAACACGAGTTCGCAGTGGATAAAATGTGCATTTAAACGACGCCATTTGCCGAGTGTGTTTCGCGTCAGAGGGTGGGAACACGGAGTTTGACAGCAACACTCGGCTCATTTGTTAATCACAGATCCAGGATGATTCATCATACCCACACTTCACTCCAACTGTGGAGGGGGGGGGGGGGGGGGCCGCACATGTTAACCCACCCACAACCCGGGCCAAAAAAGCCGTGTTGGGTTAAGGCCTGTGAAA